>JADRCH010000322.1:253992-285937 GCA_019843965.1 Rhynchomys soricoides | reverse complement strand
TTCTTTCTTTCTTTCTTTCTTTCTTTCTTTCTTTCTTTCTTTCTTTCATCTCCCTCCTTCCAGCACCTACTGAACTTTCAAGTTTACTGCTCTGTTATTTTCACTCCCTAAATCCAATAAATTTCCTTCTGGGTTGTGTTTGCAGTTCTTTACCTAACAGAACCTAGAAAAGAGGGACCCATTTCCAAGGTCAGAATATCTCCCTTTCGATCACAGATCTTCTTGTTGCCCCTTTGCTTCTTCTAGCCACACACCTGCATCTCTCTCTGGGACACTGATTTGTAAAGAAAACATGTAGGGCAGATTTGTAGTTCTTCTCCATTTCTTAGTTGCAAGATAGGATTATGGCCCCTTTAGTGCCTGTGTGAATTCAAGAAATCATGTTGGCCTGGTTATAACATGTGGTAAAAAGCTTGCAAACCACTAAAGAAAATGTATAAAATTCAGAATTCCCCTCTGGAGTCTGGATTTTTGAGATATTTTATGGTCCTTTTCTTCAGGCCTTCAGTCTTACCGTATGTTGGGGTTTTATCTCCTAATGTAGTTTACTCCAGAATCCGAAGGTATCCCTGAAAAAGTCTCATCACACTTCAGGTAATATGATGATTAATCTCTTCCAATGTCCTCCCCACTTGTAAGGCTAATATTTTGTGGTGAGGGTCTGAAGTCCTTTCTCCCTTTCTAATTATCGACCTTCTGTCTCTCCCTCTCCATCACCTTGACCCTCTCTCTCCCTCTGCTATAAAGCTCATTCTGAAGAACAGTCTTATGTCAGCTCTTTTGCTGTACCTACTGCTCTTTTATTTTTAAGCCATAATCACACCAAAGAGGAGGGAAGCTAGAAAAGATAGTTAATAATTCTGTGTCTTGAATTTGGTTACTGTGATCATAGAACTTTAGCTATTCCTTTAGTTCAGGGGTGGGAACATATCAAAAAAATCTTTTCACTCAGAAAATTGATACATACAAGAAGATGAAAAAAATATGTACCTTGTTTGACAAACATCAAAAAAGAATGCAATCCATATTGAAGACTATTACGTTTTTGTTTGTTCGTTCTTCATTTTTACAGTCCAGTTGTTATCCCTCTCTTGGTCCACCCTCTGACTGTTTCTACTGTTCCTTATGCCCTACTCCTCTGGTGGGCTTCATAATAACTTGAATTTATAGAACCCAAATACTTCTGAATCTACTCTTCCTATGTTGTTAATCATCATTGCAATGACACTGGAGCAAATTCCAGCATTGAGATTGCATAACTGCTGCTTTACTCTCAAACTTCTGAAGTCATACAGACAGATTTTATTTAATTTATTATATGTAACATATTATATTGAATATATTATTACATATATTTATTATAATATATTAATTTTACATATAATATCATATATTGAATATACATATTACTAAATATATTAATTATATGTTTCATATATGTTGAAGTTATATAAGCTATAGTTATTTATGATGTACAATATAGTTATCTATATAAAATAACTTCCTTTCATTTATTCATGTATAATGTGTGTACAGACAAGTACGAAATAATGTATTAAATTAATTTTAATTGTGAACCAATATATATCCAGATTCTGTGATCATATTTCTAGAAGATTCTTTTTAATAAAGTTTTTCTTAAAGGATAGTTTATTAAACATCCTTAAAACTTGGTATTACATGTCATGATGTTTATTCATGATGTTTTCCTTTGTTTATTTTGTTTTTATGTCTACATTTATGTATGTGCAGTAGCTTAACAGGTTTTATTATTTGGGCATTTATGGTACCATTTTTTCTTCCTCCTTTTTTTTTTTTCTTGTAATGAAAACTTGAGTTCGCCACTATACTCTTTTTAAACATCTGATAGAGTTGTAGCTAAGATTTCTCACTTTTAAATTTTTTTCCTAATTTTAAATCAATTTCCAAAGGATCTCTACTTTCACCCTTATTCTTTGTCATCTCACAACTGGGAGGTTCTGTCTTCCATTGACTGCAAGTGTGTTGCCTTTGGACTTGCAAAGCAGTAATCTATGAACTGCCACATGAGACCTCAGTCACTTCTCATGCTCCTCCTGATAGACTTAACACTTGCTATTGAAAGAAACCTCTGTAAGAATGTCCAGGTCCAGGTTGTTAAGGTCTAAAACACCTTAGCAACAATTTCAAAAACCTTCTATATATGATATAGAAATATCAGCTAGTGTTAGCTGTGTGGTGAGTCATAATTTAATTTGCAATATCTTTCATCTAGCACTCTCTGATGCAAGCCTGTCTCCACTTCTGAGTCTTCCTAAAGCACAGGTCAGAATTTCAGCAATAAATGTTAATAAAGGTGCATATACTTCTAATATCAGCATTTAGGGTCTGAGGAAGAAGCATTGCTACCAGTCTAGCCTATGCTATATATTGACAACATAATTAGTATTTTTATTTCAAAGAAACCTAAACAAGCAAAAAATATTCCTGCTTGCTACTTTGTGCCTGCCACATGCTTAAAATTCAGTAGGCTAGTTTAGTTAATTTAGGAAGCATATTTCAGAATTGATGGACTACATCTGAAACTCTTCTCATTCTTATAGTTGACAGATAATGCTTTTCTACTACCTGACATAAAATAATGGCCAATATTCAAATTGTGTAACAAAACCTAAAAACTTCAAGTACAGAGACAGACACAACTTTTTTTTTTTTTTTAATTTTTCTTGATAATTTTATTTATTTACGTTTCAAATGTTATCCCCTTTCTGGTTTCCCCTCCTCAACCCCCCTATCTTATGCCCTCTTCACCCTGCTTCTATAAGGGTGCTAACCCACACACCCACCCACTCCCAGCTCACCAGCCTAGCATTCCCCTATGCTTGGCCATCAGCCTTCATAAGACAAAGGGCTTCCCCTCCCATTAATGCCAGATAAGGCCATCTTCTGCTACATATGCAGCTCAAACATTAGAATGGTTTCAGACAAAGTCATGGATTTCAGGATTTGAGTGATTGACACAGAACTTGGATTTGCATTTCAAACATTCTCATTTAAGTTAATTTAAAAATAAAATAAATTTATGTTCTGATTTTATCAAATTCATAGGAAAGAGTCAAAAGGATTTAAGAATGTTATTTGTTTTTAAAAAGATGTCCTGATTTCAGTTTGTATAATTAAAAATTATGTCATTAATAAAAATTAGTTGTAGAATTTTCCAACACAGAGTTTATTTAATTGTTTAACTTTAGCAGAATTTGCTGAATATTGTATAATATTTAATACAGAACAAGCCCATATGTTCAGGACTGATCCAGTTTTATGGAATTTTTATTGCCTGACTTTCTATGATTCAGAAAAGAGACTGCATATATTTTCAGTTTTATTAAAATTGGCACAGTATTGTGCTGTTAGTTCCTGCATTCATATATTTCATTAGTAAGTGGGTGAAAGAAATGAGCATGGAAAAGCCTTGGTTTTTGACTTTAAATTTGAATGGTATCATACTTTAGACAGAAACAAACATGAATCCACACATGGTGGCTATTTTTAATTGCCCGTTCAGTTGGATGGGTGGTAGAGCAGCAGAATTAGCAAATCTCTCTCTCTCTCTCTCTCTCTCTCTCTCTCTCTCTCTCTCTCTCTGTGTGTGTGTGTGTGTGTGTGTGTGGTGTTGGAAAGACATTTCCAGAGATGATTGAAGGAGAAAACCTGTCCTGAATGTGAGTGGTGTCACTCTATAAGCTATGAATCTGAATGAAATAAAAAGTTAAAGAAAAATCTCTCAAATATAGGCAACATTTGCCTGCTTTCTGGCTACTAAACATCTGCCCCATCACATCCTGCATACTGTGATAATCTAGACTCTATGAAAGTTCAAAGTAAAACAATCCTTTCATAAGTAAGAACTTGTTCACATTTATGTGAAGCTTACAAATACCAGCACTTGCTTGCTATATTTATTGAGCAATATGGGCTGAACCAAAGTTTTAAAATGAGATAATTGATTTAGATCTCATAGGAATGTTAAAATGGGAGAGACTAAGGTAAAAAGAGTTAAGATACTTAACTAAAATAACACAGTAATAGAAAAAATGGGGCATTTGAAATACTCAGCCTAGTTATTTAGTTTACCATCTTACTTATAATAAATAAAAATACACAGTATTCAATTGTATTTTAATACTCAAGGACATGAGAGTTATTTACCAAAAACTGAAAAGTATAAAAGCCTTAAGGCATACCATGATTTTCTTGCTTATCTCTGTCTCTGTATCTACAAATTCAATTCCATGCTTTATAAGCTAATTTGTGAGCTTAGAAAAAACATTAATTATTAGATTAAAACAGTTTCAAAAATAACTTTATTTTAGACTATAAGCCATAAGATATTTGAATACTTAAGTTCTAAGTACCTTAAAATGACGAACATGATTTGAAAACAATGAACTATATAATAATTCCTATAAATATATTTTTAGCATGGGCCTAAGCTGTTCCTTTGAATGTATTGCCACCTCAGGGGTAAAAAGCACAGTGACCTTGGCAAAGAAGACCGCTTTGAAAACAAAGGCTTAAAGTTGTATACAACTAAATTGTGTGATATCCAAACCAACTTCTATCTTCTCATATGTGATGGATATTTTTGCTGGTCCCATTAAACTTCTTTTGCTTGGGTCTGAGGTTAGGGGAAATAATGCAGGAGTGATCAATTTCTTTAGGCTTTCCCAGTATTTTATATATTTTTAGATTGCTTACACAGAGTAAATATCAGCAAAAGGTAAAAGAAGCAGCATGAAGAATTGAAAAGAAAGATGGGAGAATGGGATTTTTTTGAAGGGAGGCAGAAAGGGGGATGAAAGGAGACAAAATGTTCATAGCCAGGTAAGAGTTCCTGAAATTCAGAACTTGAGTGGAATCTCTCTGCATTCTAATTAATGTAGTCACAGAGACATTTTTTTCTCCCTACACACTGACTTGATTAGTTGAGAAATACATGCAAGAGCATATTTTCTTTCTTTCTTTCTTTCTTTCTTTCTTTCTTTCTTTCTTTTTTTTTCTTTTAAATTTTAGAACATTTCTCACAAACTTAGTTCTTACACACATGCCTTTTTTGGGATTTTGAAAATGTATTTTCTTTCCACTGTTTCTATCTCCACTTCATAACAAAGGAAACGAGAGGAAAATTTCTATGGAATTTAGATGTATATCTTTCAATTATTCCTTTGCTGAAGTGGTCTTGATTTATAATAATTATAATAATAAGTGAAAAACAAGAATATTCAATATGTGTTTTGAAATTGGCATTTGTAGTTTAGTGTAGTAAGAAAAATTAAACACCAAAAACCTTACAGTCCCAGGAGCCAAAATACTTTGAACATGTAGGTATATTCCAAAGATATTTACAGATGCAGTTTGAGGCAATGACCTTGAGATGAAGTGATTAGATAACATTTTCCAAATGAGATAAACATGAACTCATAAGTGCTTCCAAGTAGATGCCCTTTAGGCATACTTTATCAAAACTGTCAAAGACATCAGAGATGGAAATCTGAGAGGAAGTATACATCTTTTGATGGTTAGGAAGTATTGTTGCCTGAAAACAGGATGATGTGGTATATGTGTAGATTTCACTTATGATCTCATAGAAGTGATAAAGGGACAGAGACCTTAGACCATCAAACAAACTTTCCTAAGCCCACATGAACATGCAGATACACTTTTTCCTAGAGCTTCCAGAGAAGAATTTAGCCTTGATAACATCTCCTTTTTAGTTTGGTTTGGTCTTTACTTGACTTCAGATCTATAGAGAAGTAAGAATAAATATGTAGACATTTTCTGATAAAACTTATGAATATTTGTTACTGAGGCTATTCAAAATAGTAAAGGTATATATCTTACTTGGTACTTTTTTTGCAGAGTCACTTATCTCTCAGAAGACATTACAAAAAGCTTTATTGGTAAAAACATCAAAAACAAGTTGATTGTCATTTGTCACTTTGTCACTAAGTAACCTAGAAAAAGTTCATTCCAAGTCTTTTATGTTAATTTTTAAACAAAAGCAATCATAAAATTATAATTTAATGAAGTCTTGTAAATAATGTAAATTGTATGCAAATAGGAAGCATTCCATACAACATTAAATGTATGAATATCAATAATATTAGTGCCATTACTAGTTGGTTTAGAAGCACATCTGTTATTTTTGAACCAATGTTTTTAAAATGAGAATTCATATCAATTAAGATTTTAGCAACTTCAGTATTTACATAAGATAACATGAAACTTCATATCTCACTCTTGCAATTTCTCTGCAATGCCATACAATATACAAACTACTCATCTCATTAAAAATAAACAGACATGGACAAATGATTCTAATGTTTGATCAATGGGTCATAGGCTAAATATAATTACCACATATCATAAATAATTGTTCAAAGAGATGATTTTAGTATCAATATATAATACTGTGGTTTCTATACATCCTCTCTGCTTGGCAAACATCTAGTGATGAAAATTACTGCTATCATCACTTATAGAGTTTATTTGTTCATTTTACATGCTCATTCACTTAGACAATCATTAATCATATGTATGCATTTGTTTTTATGTCATGGATGTATCATTTCTATTTTACCAATAAGAAATCTAAAGCTTTGAGGGCTGGGTGAAGTGGTGAGTACAGAACCTATACAGGTAAGTGTATACATATATTGATGTCTCTGAAAGCAGCCATTTAACATATTAGAAAAATGTAAAATTGTTTTATTTATTTACTTTCCAAATGTTCCCCCCACCCAGTCCCCCCAAATGAGTTCTTTACTCTTTCCCCTTCCCCTTTGCTTCTTAGAAGGAGCTCCCCTACTCACCCATGTCACCCATCCACCCACCCCTACCTCACCCCATCCCCTGCCATATCCTTCTTCCCTGAAGCATTAAGTTTTTACCAAATTAGGCACATCCTCTCCCCACAAAGCCAGGTAAGGCAGTCCTCTGCTACATATGTGCCAGAGGCTACAGACCAGAACAAGTATATGCTTTAGTTGGTCTCTGGTAGGTCTAAAAGATCCAAGTTGGTTGACACTGTTGGTCTTCCTATGGGGTTGCCATTCCCTTCAGCTCCTTCAGTCCTTCCCCTATCTCTTCCATGGGGATCTTGACCTGAGTGCAATGGTTAGCTGTAATTATCGGTATCTGTTTGTCAGTTACTGGTAGAGAATCTCAGTGGACAGCCATTCTATGCTTCTGTTTTCTGCCATTCTCAGGGTGGAATTTATCTTGATTTCCAGTACTTTCTGCCCTCTGCCTGAAGAATATGAGTGTTTGCAATGCAATAAGAGCCTTCCATCTTTCATAGCATCCTCTAAGATAATATTTTGGTAATATGCTAGGCAATAGCTTTTGTGATAGCCCCTGCTCCAGTTTTTCACCATAAAAACAAAGTGAAAGAAAAAATCCACATGATTATATAGACACTGAAAAAGCCTTTGATAAAATCCAATACTCCTTCATGTTAACATTATTAAGAAGTCATGGATACAAGGTATATATCTAAACATAATAAAAACATTATACGCAAGCCAATTGCCAACATCAAACTAAATGAAGAGAAACTTATAGCATTTCACAAAAATTAGAAACAAGGCTGTCCACTCTCTCCCTATCTATTCACTGTACTACTGGAAGTTCTTGCAAGAGCAATAAGACAACTAAAGGAGATTAAGGGGCTACAAATTAGAAAGGAAGAAGTCAAAATATTATTTGCAGATGATATGATATAATAAGTATGATAGTATGATATAATATGATATATAAGTATACATAAGCATCCCCCAAAATTCTACCAGAGAACTCCTACAGCTGATAAATATCTTCAGCAAAGTGTCTAGATACACAATTAACTCAAAAGAAATCAGTAGCCTTCCTTAATGCAAATGATAGAGGGACCAAGAAGGAAATTAGGAAAACAACACCCTTTACAATAGCCACAAATAAAATTAAATATGGTGTAACACTAACCAAGCAGTTGAAAGATCTGAATGACAAGAACTTGAAGTTCCTGAAGAAAGAAATTGAAGAAGATATCAGACGATGGAAAGATGTCCTATACTCACGAATAAGTAGGATTAACATAGGGGAAATGACCATCTTACCAAAAGCAAACTATAGATACAATGCAATCCCTATCAAAATTCCAACTCAACTCTTCATAGAGTTAGAAAGAGCAATACATAAGGAAAAATAAAAATCCCAGGCCAGCCAAAATAATCCTGAACAATAAAAGAACTTTGGGAAGAATCACCATTCTTGATCTCAAGCTGTACTACACAGCAATAGTGATAAAAATTACATGGTATTGGAACAGAAAGAAACATATTGATCAATGGAACTAAATTGAAGAGCCAGATATAAATCCACATGCCTATGGGCATTTGATTTTTTTGTAAAGAAGCCAAAACCATACATATTAGAAAATTTTAAGAATATTTCCCTTTTTCAGTTCTGACTATTCCTCTAATTGTTAAAGAATTCTCTTAATTTAATATAATCTATTATTAGCAAGGTCTCTATCTGTATTAAGACAATGCAACTCATGAAGATAAAACATGTTACACTGAAAAAGTAACCCTAAGTGAAATTTAAACTCAAAGCTTAGCAATAATAATGCAAGGCCAACCTCACAGTTTCACACATAAAGAAAGTGGTTAAAAAAATACATAGCACATTAAAATAAATCCTTAAATGAAGAGCACAAAATCAATTTAAACCTCCTATTTTGTCTTGGCATAGTTCAAATTATATCAGTTCAAATTATATCAGTTCAAATAAAAGGAAATATTCATTATTTGTGTGATTTCATATTTTGCAACAATGACTAAAAAAAATCCCATTTTCAGATATTGTGTCTCATCCTTTTATTATTTTCTGAACCAAATGTTTACTGAGTTCTGATGGAACAGGGCTGTTTCTAAAACTCAGCCATCTTTTCAGGCATGCACACTTATTACACACAAATACTCAAGCCCTTCTGATCATTGTATGCTTTTTACTCAGTAGAGTTCCATTACAACTGTTCTGATGGAGAATCAAATGATGTATTGGTTGTACAAGTGCTAAAGAAAAGTAGACCTACTTCATGTTATCAGGAAAATGTAGAAATTACATTTAATGTGCTTTAGGCATGTACATAAATTATCACTAGAAGACAAATCAATTGAGCCATAAAGATACCCAGGATCAGTTGCTAGGTAACATGAGAGGAGAAATGGAAGTTTTAAAGTTGCAGAAGTCAAAGTTTTATTTTTAAATAAATTATCTGTGCAAGCTATAAGACTTACAGGATTTTCTATGTTATGCCTATTTAAAACGAGTGCAATTTAACACACTTAAAAGAATCACACAAATAATTCACTTAAATTTCTGCTAATTTTTTTTTTTTTTCAAAATTGAATCTTATAGCAACTGACCAGTTGCTATGAACAATTTTTTTATGGACAGTTAAAATCACTGACTTAAAGCTTCATCTTTTAAATTCAGAATCTCAGAGTTATATAGGCTACCCAAGATTGAGTCATAAAGCATGAACTTCCTAAGGCCAAGAGAAAAAAGAAAAAGAAAACCACAGTATTATAGTTGTAATTTTGTATAAAAATATATACATGAATTATATAAATAAACATTTATTTTTCATACTATTAGATAAGGGGTCAGATCTTTGGTATTTGAGTGTATTGACACCATATCAAACACTTTATCAATGAGAGCTGTTTTTCCCCTTGTTTTGCTGTTTTGAAAATCTTGAACATCTAAAATACATTTCTCCTGAAATTATACTTCTTCTGATTTAATTATTGAATATATCTAAGCTAGACATTTTTTGCTTATGTTACTTTTATTTATTTTCTGTGTGCATATGTGTATGTATGTATATACCCATATCATGGAATGTATCTGTAGGCATGGGTCCAGAGGATTAAGCCAGGGTGTCCTGCTTGGCAGTAAGTACCTTTGCCTACGATGCAGTCTCTCTGACCTAAGTTGCCCATTGTGCATTCCCTCTGACCAAAGTTTTGATTTTTAAAGTATTCATGTTCATAAGTATTCTTTACTGTTTGCTCTTTTGGTTATTGAAGGAAAATAGAATTTTAAATATAATAGCTGTCAGTTTCAAAATAAGAGAGACCATTGTTTTTAAAACTCATTTGAATTCCATGGCATTTTAAATCCCTCCATCTAGATAATGAATGATTGAAGTTCAGGAAGAAAATATGTATATACCAGCTAAAGATATATTTTTAAAAATCATATTGATTTAGTTTTGAAATTCATAGCTATAGAAATTGTACAGGAAAGGCCACAATCAATGTAATTCTCACATAATAGTTCAGATAAAATGTCGATACTATCAGCAAAAAACCATTATATCAAGAACAGCATTATATCAAGAATCTATTATTCAAAGCTATAATGTGAACTTAATGTGAAACATCAATTGATTCAATCCATGACTGAAGATCAGGTGAAGTTTGGGCTTAAGAAGAATGTAAGGACATTCATGTAGCCTCCTTGGATTTTCTCTTTTGTGAACTGACATTAAAGCAAAGGCTGCAAACTGGGTGTGATAATTTGGGCCTATAATCACAGTTCTCTGGTAACTGAGATCATAAGAACAGCTCAAGTCTGGCAAGGGACATGTAGGTGCTTGCTAGTTTTACCAACTTGACAAAAGCTAGAACCATTTGGAAAGTAGGAATCTCAATTGAAATAATATAGTCTCACTCAGCCAGTCCAGGGAAAGTCTATGGTGCATTTTCTTTATTGATGGTTGACATAGAAGGGCTCATCTCTATTAAATCGTTGCTCCCTCTATGCGTTGGACGGCTATGGAATGGTTTAAGAAGGCAGGCTGAACAAGCCATGTGGAGCCAAACAGCTCCAGGTTCACAACCTACTTATTTTCCAATGTATCTTTTTTCTGTGACACAGAGTGACCTTACAGTTATAAACTAAAATAAACTCTTTCCTCTCTTCTTTGGTCACAATGTTTAATCATAACAATATAAATTTTAAGACACACAGTAGCATTCTTTCTCAAAAACAAAAACAAAACCCCAAAAACCAAAATTGTAAATATAAAAAATACATAACTAAATATGGTATAAAACAACAAAATAAAACAAACAATAGAAAATAGTAAAGGACTGACTACAAAACCATTGAAAGAAAACTGAGTGATAACATGAAAATATTACAACACATAAAAATAAATATGAATCCTGCAGTCAATTCTGAATGTTTAGATCAAAAGGAAGCTGTTCTATATTTGTGGAAAGTCTAAATTGGAAAATGTAAACAATACTGAGAAATGCCTCACTTTGTTTGTTTACATTTGTATAATTTAAACCAATTATTCCCATGAATTTTACTGAGTAAAAGTAATTATCACAGGATTATATTGCTGTGAAGAGACAACATGATCACAGCAAAGTTTGTAAGAAAAAAACTTTTAATCTGGGATTGGCTTACATTTTCAGAGGTGTAGCAGTCATTATTGTCTTACCTAGAAGCATGACAGCATGCAGGCAGACATGGTGCTAGAGATGGAGCCGAGAGTTCTACATCTTAATCCGAAGGCAGGTAGTAGAAGAAGACTGTGCCACACTGGACATAGACTGAGCATAGAAGACCTGAAAGCTTTCCCCACAAGTGGCACAATTCCTATAACAAAGGCAAAAGCTACTGCAACAGGGCTACACCCCATAAGAGTGTATTCCCTATGGACCAAACATTCAGACACATGAGTGTGTGGAGGCCAAAACACCACAGTAATAAAATAAGTTTTGTTTTGTTTTCTTTCTGAAACCTCTCATAGAAATGAGAAAACTCTACTTAGTTTTCTGTCATAAAGGATAGTAAAATGGAAACATGAGGGAATAAGTTCTTTTCTTTTACTGTGTGGGTCTAGGTAATTGAACCAGGTTGTCAGGCTTAACTGTAACTACCTTCGCACACTGAGCATCTCAGTGATCTGAGTTTTGATATTCAATGTATTCATGTTTTATGAATATACTAAATGCAGTTTTCTGTCCTGAGGGACAGTGAAAGATCAAAATTTGTCTTCTTCTACATCAAAAACTCTCTTTCTTACTCACTTGTTTTAAATAAAATTTTATTGATAAACAATACATGTACCATATAATTTTCTCTAGTTCCTTGAAGTAGTCCAAGGAAGAATACACTGTTCTTGGAACTAAGAACAAAGAACAAAGAACTGGGAACTAATTAGGTGATGAGAAACTGCCCATCCAATCATCTTCACTTGGTTCTTTCATTTATATAGATATAGATATTTATATACAAGGTCCAACCAATGTTATAAGACATTTCTCTTCCTTAGCCCTTGTGAAGGCATTCTCGTGGATGTAATATGTGTTACTTGAACTATGCTTCTGTACAGCGAATGAGAGATGGAGCATCCTATTACACAATATTTTAGACAATACTAATAAATTTTTAATAGGAAATGCTATATTACACTTTGACTGTTTTGTGCTTTGTTTTGTTTTGTTTTTCAGTACCCGGCATACTTAACTTTCATTTTACTTGAAATTTTAACATCCACTGAGAGCTATTTTTTTATTCCAATAAATACCAACAAAGAGAAAACTGAGAATAACATATAAAGGTCAATGAAGAACTTTATAACAATTTTGAAAATAACAAAGCAAAATATAACACAGTCTCATAGGGTTTTCCTTCAGCAAAATTTTCTAGGTTTTAATGAATTGGTCTAAGGAAGAGATCAATTTATTCTTTCATCATTTTAGTACTTTTCTGATGTGGATTGATGTAAATAGTAGAAATTGTTTTACTTTCTATTTTCATTTTAATTGGGGAATTTTGTATCTACCACTATGACATTTCTTGCTTGTCACAATTATTATTGATTTCTTACTTGCTTTTCCATAGAAACCATATATAGTTAATTTTAGAGATGTAAAAGCCTCAGCTTTAGTCAAATATAGATTTAGTAAATAAATTTATGCCAAATATTTAATTATTTTACATATATTTAAATGTCAGTATTAATTTCAATACTATTGTATCTCCAAAAAACATATTTTGTTTTGTACCACATACAGCCTATATTTTCATAATTATGGTTGATAATTTTGCATTTAAATCTATTCACTTACTAGTTTCTTCCTCCCAAAGCTTCAGGAGGTCTTCAGTTTCATTTTACTGTGACAATTAATCAGAGATTGAAGAATACTTGTCATTCTAGAGCCTGACATTAAGGAAAGAGTAGGAAATAATGTGAACTCCTAAAAGCAAACAGACAATAAATACACTTTCCATTATTTCCAATTTATTTATTTTTTTGTCCTGCTTTGAATATGAAATGTCCCACCAAGGCTTAAGTAGTTAAACATTTGTTCTACTGTAGAACCTAGCTAGAGACAGACATCACAAAGCAGTTACTGGGGTTTTATCTCAATATCAAAATATTGGTTATTTTCCCTCCCTGTGACTAAATTCCTAACCAGTAAGAACTGAAGGAAGAAGGATTTATGTAGTCAACTGTTTGAGAGGATATGGTCCATCAAGGCAGAAAGACATGGGAACAGGCAGATCCAGCTCTTAGGTGCTGAAGATATTGGCTGGGACTCCTTCTCTACTCAAGTTTTGGTAGAACAGGGAACAGAGACACAGCAGAAAGTAGATAGGAAAAAACTTGTACAGCACATTTGCAATAGTCTGCTTAGAACACTAAGGAAAGACAATCACATCAATGGATGCTCTATATCAGTGTTGTGAGAAAACAAGATATCTATTCATATTTGAGTAACCACTGGAGAAACTTCCTTCTACAAAATTTTATTGTTTTTTGAGTCCCCTTTTGAAGGTATAGATGCTTAGAAGATTCTCTAAATGGACTTTCTGTGTATGCCTATTGTAAATTTCCTGCTGGAGAGATCTAGGTATCTCAGAATAAAGGATGACCCAAGGAAAACAACTAGGAAGGAATTGAAGTTTCTCAAACCATTTCTTATGATACTGAAAGCCAAGCATTAAGATTATACTCTACTTCATTTTGACCTGGATGAAAGTCATGGGTCAGTGTGTTGGGTTGAATAATAAGAAAACATAAATAAAAGAGAGTGATACACCTAAGGAAGCAGACAGTCATTCAGCTCATTTACTTTTTTTAATGGTAATTTTTGACATCCACAATAGTTGCTGGGTTTGGCAACTGTATACTGGATGGATCCCCAGGTGGGGCAGTCTCTGGATGGCCTTTTCTTCAGTCTCTGTTCTATACTTTGTCTCCATATTTACTCCTGTGAGTATTTTGTTCCCCTTTCTACAAAGGACCAAAGCACCCACATTTTGGTCATCCATCTTCTTGAGCTTCAGGTGGTCTATGAATTGTATCTTGGGAATTCCGAGCTTTGGGGCTAATATCCACTTATCAATGAGTGCATACCATGCGTGTTCTTTTGTGATTGGGTTACCTCACAGAGGGTGATATTTTCTAGTTCCATCCATCTGCCTAAGAATTTTATGAATTCATTGTTTTTAAGAGCTGAATAGTACTCCATTGTGTAAATGTACCATATTTTTCTGTGTTCATTCCTCTGCTAAAGGACATCTGGGTTCTTTCTAGCTTCTGGCTATTATAAATAAGGCTGTAATGAACATAGTGGAGCATGTATCCTTGTTTTATGTTGGAGAATCTTTTGGATATATGCCCAGGAGTGGTATAGCTGGGTCCTCAGGTAATACTATAGATGCCAAGAAATGCATGTTGAAAGAGTCTGATATAGCTGTCTCCTGAGAGGCTCTTTCAGAGCCTTGCAAATACAGAGGATTCATGCAGCCAACCACTGGACTGAGTTCTGGATCCCCAGTGGAGGAGTTAGAGAAAGGATTAAAGGAGTTGAAGATGTTTGCAGCCCCATAGGAAGAACAACAATACCAACCAAGCAGACCCCCCAGAGCTCCCAGGGATTAAGCCACCAACCAAGGAGTACACATAGAGGGACCCATGACTTCATTCACATATATAGCAGAGGATGACCTTGTCAGGATTCAATAGGAGAAGAACTCCTTGGTGCTATGAAGGCTCAATAGATGCCCCAGTGTAGGAGAATTCGAAGAGGAGCAGGAGTGGTTGGGTAGGTGGAGGAGTACCATAATAGAAGCTGGGGAAGAGGGGATGGGATAGGTGGTTTTCAGGAGGAGGGAGAATAGGAAAGGGGATAACATTTGAAATATAAAGAAAGAAAATACCCAATTAAAAAAAGGTAATTTGTAGTGATGTCTTATTTATGTATCAGCTCTAACCTGAGAAATACAGTAAAATTAATCATTGACTTGAATCTTTATGCAAATTATTCATGTAATATTAAGTATATGTTACTTAGAGCCATAGTTTTTTTAGGTAAATTTTATATAATAATATAAAGTTCAACATATTATCTTATTCAATGTAGTCTATTTTCCTGCAAATCCAATTTTATTTTTCATTTTGGGTTTCTGAATCATGTCCTTTTTCAAATTTCTTCTTCAAAATACCATTTTCTATGTTCAACTACTACATACTTAAATAGAATATATTTGACAGCACACACTCACTTTCAACATGCTGCTGAAGAGGTTTATATGAATTAACATCAATAAATTGCATTGGGATGGTTATAATCCCAAAGGAATAAATAATTATGTAATTTACTCTGTGTTGTCTCCAAATATCTACAATTATGTTCTCATTATAAATTATGATAACCCTCCCAGAGGTGTCATTAGGCTGTAGTTAATACTTTATCATTTATATGTAGATGACTTATCACAGTCATGAATGGAAATATTTTGAGTGTTTTTAATAGATGTGGATTCTGGTTCATGATTTCATCTTTAAGAAGTTCATAAACAAGCAGCATATAAAATTATGGAATATTTTTGCTTTTTTTGAAAACTAAGACCTGTAAACTATCTTATCAAATCTGAAATATAAGCTGGAACAGTTTTTAATGTCATGGCTGTTTTATTTTAAAATAGCTTTGAATGATCTACTTTTAATTGATGGGTCTGTATAAATGCCTGCATGTACATATATGTCCCACATGTAAAGCTGATGCTTGAAGAAGCCTTGAAGAGGATATCAGATACCCTGGCACTGGAAACTGTTGTGAGGCACCATGTGGGTACTGAGAACTGAACCCAGACATTCTGTAAGAGCAGTATCCTACCTTAGCTGTTGATCTACCTCTTCAGCTTCTGTCATAAGTGTTTTAAATATACCATGACTATCAATGATATGTTGTTAGTAGTGTTTGCAGTCATACATATACCTCTCATATCAGGACAAACTTATTTTCTCCTAGAAAATATGTTGTTTAATAAAGAGCTCTTTCAAAAGAAAATATTTTGTTGTCTTTGGTTTCATGAACCTTTCAATTATTTGGCAATATTGACACAGAAAGGGTGTACTTTCCTTATATATTCATAATCTATTTGTGTAATGTTTTATTTATTATTATATATTCAATTTTAATAATGTCATGATTCTTTTCAACCTTTCTATTTTCATCAAGGTAGAAAAGAAAATGTCAGTCCCATTATTAATTACCATTAGACTCATTTGGATAAAAAAGGCTTTCTTCCTTTTACTGAAAGGTTCAAGGAACAGAGGATAATTTCAGTCCTAAAACAAATGATAGAATGCTCCACATCCTATAAATCACTTAATTCATGAAACATTAACTTACTAACTGAACTGTAACATGAAATATACTTTTATTCAATGGGTTGGGAATTTTTACTTAGACATTAATCAGAAGTTAAATTAAATGTAAAATATAACTCATCATATATAACATTTGTGGAGCATACTGAGTGATATCAAAGTGAACAAATCACTTAAACATGTATTTTTCTAAGGATGCTAGGAGATATAGCACTCTTGAGCATTGGGTGTGCTGAGAATTTTCAAGGACAGGCCTTAGGATTTATACTCAACATTCCCATTCAGAGAATGTTTTTCAGTTCATCTAAAGAATGGTAAAAATATATGACACATAAATTAAACAGACATATACATAGATAAATAGATGATAACACATGATACATATATATGATAGACATGGCTAGATAGAGGTAGATGATAGATAGATGAAAGATATATAGATGATAGATAGACAACTGATGAATGACAGATAGTGGACAGGTAGTATATGTGCTGCCAAAGTGAGCATTATAGTGGACAGGTAGATGATAGATAGATAATAGGTAAAAAGCAGATAGATATATTTGTGTCATATATATCAATATATATATATATGATAGATATATAAATATACACATAGAATAATACATACATAAAGAGACAGGCAGTTAGTTAGATGCTAGATAGGCAGACAGACAGATAAATTGTAGACTGTTGATATATTTGTAATACATATCTATATAGATAAAATTCAAGCATTCTGAAAACACTATATTAAAAACAACCACACATTTGAATCTTCCATACTACTTTAAAGCCATATTACTTTGATGAAGGATATTGCTTCCACTATTTTGTTCTATAACCAATGAAACCAAACCAGGAGAATTTATAAAAGAGAGAATAAATATTTTTTTAATTTAATTAAAAAATTAAATTTTTTAATGTTATCATAAAATACTCAACAGAAGTAGCTGAAGGAAGGCAGGATTCATTCTGGTTGGATAGTGTGTCTTAGCAGAATATCATGGAGTGCCTTTCTCTACATGCTTAGTCAGGGCAGAACATTGAATGCTGCTGCTGAGCACTCTTTTTGCTGCTTTCCTTTGTGACACAAGCATGTGAGGTCCTGCTCACATGTTAAATATATCACCCATCATTCAAAATCTGCAAACACACTCCTAGCCATTCCCATTGCAATTCTAGATCATATCCAGGGAATAATCAATATAATGTATGTCAGTTGACCAACGGTTTATTCAGGCAAAAGTCATCATTGTAGTATAGGATGTTTTACAGTTTTGTGCCTCAATATATTTTCTGAAATGGAATAAAATAAAAATAGTTGTCTTTATTTTACTGATTTTCTAATATGTCAAACCATGTAGGTAAAAAAGAAAACAAAAAAACAGGAAAACAAAACAAATAAAAATCTCCACAAACCTGTTTTCTATAATCCTTATTAAATCTACCGCATTACTTAAGATAATAAGGATGAGATAAGAATCCTTTCCCCGTGTCCAAGGAGAAGCATGGATGTGTAAGAGAATGTGGATGTTAGTAAATACTACCATTTACATACTACATACTACAATACTACATACATTGAAGAGTATATTCTTCAGCATCATGCTGCTCCTGTATTGACCAATGAAACCAGTACACTTACTGGCCTGATACTGTCACTATTCTAAATGAATGTGATACATTTTTATACTAACTTTTCTTAAGTTTTATTATTCTCTGAAGCTCATAATTTCAGTGTTTTTATTTAAGTTCTTAAAGCTATCTGTGTCCCAGAAATCCTTTGTAGACTCATTTAGTGAGTTCGGTTGCTATTTGTTCTTCTACCTGAGAAAATGTCGTGGATTTCAACCTTAAGTTAATTCATTGTCTCCAAGGACGGTGAGTATAGTCTTCCAGTGCAGGCCTTATTCATATTCCACTCTACACACATTTTTCTGCAATAATATTCTTGAACATTCAGTATTGACTATACTTGCAGAGAAGCATAAAGTTAAACAGTTTTCAGTTTGATAAGAAATATTTCTCTTCATACTACTGTTCACATTTCATTTCTCTAAATGGTAAAATACAAAGCTCTATTTATCAATTTAGTATGTTATATAGAGTGGTTTTACACACCATTTAACACCAACACATGGATGTCTGTGAGTGCAAGACAAGCAAGGACAACAGATTGTGATCTCTCCAAAAATATAGTAATGTGTCATGAAGACATATTTTAAAAGCAAGTGAGGATGAAATCATTATGCTCAAAGTAACTGTAATTTTCAATAATCCCAAGGAATAAGTACTTCTAATTCTCTCTTTGGTCATCAACGATTATTCTGTTTGGTGTTCATCTTATGACTAATCACTGATATGTTTCTTTATGGTAAAGATTTGGGGATAGAGCACATATGTTAGAAAGAAAGTGTGTTTCTCATTTATCATAGATGACTCACGATCACAAAGAGAATGTAATAAATTTTCTGAAAGGTAAAATCAATCGTAATATTCTTTTGAGATTTAAGTAAGAATTCTACTCTTTTCCTCATTTGCCTTTCAAGCCTGTTTATAAGCTTGTGTAGCTAGAATGAAAATCAAAAACTTGTTTTCCCAAGACAATGAAAACGCAATAGTTCCACTTCTTTTTCCATCAAGGCAGAAATAAAGTAAGTACCATAAAATTTTGTAGTTATTATAATGTTACATAGTGAATAGTTACTGTGCTCAAAACTGTACTAAATCTTTCACACTCATTATTTTCTGAAATCTCTAGCTACCTATTTATTTCATCTAAGTGTTTTACCAATATTTCAAACTTAATGCATTTTAACGGATATATTTGAATTTAATCATAAAATTTTCTCCCAGACCATAAAAATCAACATAAAATAGTAATGCCACAATTGATCATTTATGGGAAAAATCACCTTCAAGGTAATCTATTCTTTTGACAATAATGATTAGAATAATAATTGGTAAAAGGATTTTTAAATAAATATATAAAAGTATCTGGGACCAGAGAGATAGTTTAGCAGTTAAGAATAACTGCAGAGGAAGGGTTGCAGGCGCTCGCACACAGGTGGTAATTCACAACCATCTGTAACTCCAATTCTCAGGAAATGTGATTCTGTCTTCTGGACCCTGTGAGTACTTTATCCATGTGGTGCACACAGATACACGCAGGCAAAAACACACACACACACGCACACACAGACACACACACACACATATAAATTAGTTGAGGTTAAATTGTTTTCTAACTGTTGCCTTCATCTAGCAAAACTATTGTCCTTATAATTGTCAGCATTAGTAAAATGCTATGCAAGAATACAGCACACCTTCCTTATGCTAAAGAAAGGTTTTCTGAACAACCAAATTTGCCAGTACCTTTAACCTTGAGAGAATGTGCAAGATAAAATGGTATTGCATAAGCTACCTAGTCATTCATATATATATATATATATGCTTGTTCTCTGCAGTGCAAATTTTGTTTAAAAGGTGAAAGCTGATAATATTCTAAACACAGCTTGTGTTCAACTGGAAACTACAGCAAACTATATATATATATGTTTGTGTGTGTGTGTGTGTCTGTGTGTGTATAAAATCAGTTTATATATATTAAGAAAGGAGTCAGATGACATAGGCATTTTTATCTGTTTCTAAAACTTTTTGCTTAACTTTCCTGATAGAAGAATCTCTCAAACAATGAAAGCACAAATGGAATTTAGGCACTAATTATCATTGAAGTTGCTAAGACAAAACTGTTACTATCATTAGGAATTTAGCTGTGCCTTCACACAAACTCATCCTAAGTGGCCTTGTTGTTCCCTAATAAAAGGAGCAAGTATTGGACCTTCTTCTAAGGATCAGTCCAATCCCCTCACAACCAGTTGTATGCAACAGAGATGGAGACTTAGTTGCAGATTGCCTGTTTCCTAGGGTAAGGATTGGAATGAGGAAGGTCTAGCAGGTCAGTCAGAGGGCCCCATTTATGGTGCTATGACCATGGAAAAATTATCATCATTTCTGGGTAAAAATATTCTAGTGAATACAGTTTTGGGGAAAGGGACACTCATACTCCTTTCGTCGATAAATGAATAAACACACTAATGAGTCAGATGAATTTTGTTAACAATGTATTTGATTTTATTGTTGTTGCTTTTGTTTTGTTTTGTTTTGTTTTTATGCCTCTCCCCAGGAATGGATTTTAGCAGTAACCAATTTCTAACTTAATCAGAGACAGTCTCACCATTTGTATGCCTTTTAGACCAAGGCTTTCAGTCTTTATTGTAAACTAAACTGGTGAAGTAAAATGATTTGAAATTCACATTGTCTAAGTTTTAATCCTATCATTCACACATGGCACAATTAAGTTATCTATTCTTTAGTTTATCACCTATATAATGGGTAATATTTGAGCTTGGCATAATAATTTTAAGTAATGTGTACAAGATTAGAAGCCATATGGTGAATTTTTATTGTTTTACAATTTAACAAAACTGATGATTATGATGATTATGATGATGATGATAATGATTTAAACAGATGTACTTGTCAAAGCCTCATTATAAATTATTG
This sequence comes from Rhynchomys soricoides, assembly GCA_019843965.1. Lineage (NCBI taxonomy): Eukaryota > Metazoa > Chordata > Mammalia > Rodentia > Muridae > Rhynchomys > Rhynchomys soricoides. The sequence goes on along the minus strand of JADRCH010000322.1, from coordinate 264,636 downwards.
ACATTATAATACTATACTATGCTAGCTATGTTGAACACAATTTTGGAACTTTGTGCTACTTACTCACTTAATGGTGTTATCCTTTCAAGTTTGTGATGTAGAAAACACACTGGGACTTGCTTTAATTTTGTCATTAGACAAATGACATTGTAATCCCAAACCATGGATTAACTCACATTTTTGAGTTCCTTCTTTGGAAAATTCCAGGACTAGCTTAAAGAGAATAACTTTTAAATCTGTGTTCCCGAGTTTAAATATTTTTTATGTTTATTGGGAAATTTTCCAAGAGTTTATGTTCAACTACTAGAAGTGACATCACCTGAAGACACACAGAATCTCTGGTCACTTGTGTGTAGTCTATATCTAGGAAGGCAAACTGATAAAGGATACATTCCCACTAGTTTGTCTATTCCATTTGCGAGAATACTCAGAGTTTCGGAGAGAGTCAACTATACCTTTTTTTTTTTAACTGACAGGTACTTTCACTGGTAGGAAAACAAGATTGTTTCTTTATGTGGCAATGGTGTTTTTCTTGTTTCTGTATTAGTGTCCTGTGCCTAACAAATTCATATCTGTTAGAGTATTGAGTGTTGGCAGACATTGTTTTACCTGGATAAAATCGAAAGGTCCCAGCAAATCATACAAGAGGGCTTTTTTTTTTTTTTTTTAAACCTTGAAAAATATAGAGGCCTTTTCCAAAAGGTCGGAACTGGAAGGATAAGGTAAGGAGAAAAGGAGAATGTGGGGTGATGGTCAAATGAAATCAAAGATGGCTTAAAAACATATAAAAATAATTGGTATTTGTCCTAAGCAAAATATACTTAAAATGTACTTGATTCTAAACATATTGGTAAGTTAATAACACTGCTCCCAGAAAGTGTAATTTACTGAGTGTCAAGTTGACAATCAGAAATAGCTATTAAATGGTGCAAGCCCACTTATAACTCTGGAATCAAAAACAGTATCATATTCCTGGAGGAATTGCAGAAATTACTGCCACTATCAAGGACTTGAGAGATGCAGGGATGGTGGTTCCCACCACATCTCCTTTTAACTCTCCTATCTGGCCAGTGCAGAAGACAGATGGATCATGGAGAATGACAGTTGATTATCGAAAGCTAAATCAGGTAGTAACTCTGATTGCAGCTGCTGTACCAGATGTAGTTTCGTTACTTGGGCAAATTAACACATCTTCTGGTACCTGGTATGCAGCTATTGATCTAGCAAATGCCTTCTTCTCAGTACCTGTCCATGAGGACCACCAGAAGCAATTTGCTTTTAGTTGGCAAGGTCAGCAGTATACACTTACAGTTTTGTCTCAAGGATATATTAACTCTCCTGCCCTGTGTCATAACTTAGTTAGAAGGGAACTTGATCATTTGTCTTTTCCACAAAATTTCACATTGGTGCACTATACTGATGACATTATGCTGATTGGACCAAGTGAGCAGGAAGTAGCAACCATTTTGGACTCATTGGTAATGCATATGCATATTGGAGGATGGGAAATAAATCTAACCAAAATTCAAGAACCATCTATCTCAGTGAAATTCTTAGGAGTCTGGTGGTGTGGACCATGTAGAGATAATCCTTCTAAGATGAAAGATAAATTATTGCACTGGCCCTTCCCACCACTAAGAAAGAAGCACAGCATTTAGGGGGTCTATTTGGATTCTGGAGACAGCACATTCCTCACGTGGGTGTGTAACTCAGACCCATTTACAAAGTGACACAGAAAGCTGCTAGCTTTGTGTGGGGTCTGGAACAGGAGAAGGCTCTTCAACAGGTCCAGGCTGCTGTGCAGGCTGCTCTACCACTTGAACCATATGATCCAGCAGACCTGATGGTACTTGAGGTTTCAGTGGCAGATAGAGATGCTGTTTGGAGCCTCTGGCAGGCTCCATTAGGTGAATCACAGAAGAGACCTTTGGAATTTTGGAGCAAATCTCTACCATCATCTGCAGACAACTATTCTCTCTGAAAAACAGCTCTTGGTCTGCTATTGGGCCTTAGTGGAAACTGAACTTTTGACAATAGGACACCAAGATACCATGTGACCTGAACTGCCCATCATGAGCTGGGTGTTATCAGACCCTTCACGTCATAAAGTACAATGTGCACAGCAGCAGTCTATTATCAAATGGGAGTGGTACATCCGTGATCAAGCCCAAGCAGGTCCTGAAGGCACAAGCAAGTTACATAAAGACGTTGCTAAAATGCCTATGGTTTCTACTCCTGTAACAATGCCATCTGCTGCCAAGTATGTGCCTATACCCTCATGGGGTGTTCCCTATTATCAGCTGACTGAAGAGGAGAACACTAGGACCTGGTTTACTGATGGCTCTGCACTTTATGCAGGCACCACCCAGAAGTGGACATCTGCAGCATTACAACCCCTTTCTGGGATAACCCTGAAAGACACAGGTGAAGGAAAATCTTCACAGTGGGCAGAACTTTGAGCAGTACACAAGGTACTGCAGTTTGTTTGGAAGAAGAAATGGCCAAATGTATGATTGTTCACTGACTCATGGGCTGTAGCCAATGGATTGGCCAGATGGTCAGGAACTTGGAAAGATCACAATTGGAAAATTGGTGAGAAAGATATCTGAGAAAGAAGTATGTGGATAGATCTCTCCAAATGGGCAAAGGATATGAAGATATTTGTGTCCTGTGTAAATGTTCACCAAAAGGTCACTTCAGCTGAGGAGGAGTTCAATAATCAAGTGGATAAGATGACCCATTCTGTGGATAGCCAGCCTTTTTCCTCAGCCATCCCTGTCACTGCTCAGTGGGCACATGAACAAAGTGGCCATGGTGGCTGAGATAGAGGTTATGCTTGGACTCAACAACATGGGTTTCCACTCACCAAGGCTGACCTGGTTACGGCTGCTGCTAAGAGCAAGACTAACACTAAGAGCAGCCCCAATATGGCACCATTCCTCGAGGTGACCAGCCAGCAACCTGGTGGAAGGTTGACTACATTGTACCACTTTCTCTGTGGAAAGGACAACATTTTGTTCTTACTAGGGTAGATACTTATTCTGGTTATGGATTTGCCTTTCCTGCATGTAATGCTTCTGCCAAAACCACCATCCATGGACTTACAGAATGCCTTACTCATCATCATGGTATTCAACACAATATTGCTTCTGACCAAGGAACTCATTTCATAGCCAGAGAAGTGCAACAGTGGACCCACGATCATGGTATTTACTGGTCTTACCATCTTCCCCATCATCCTGAAGCAGCTGGTCAGATAGAAAGATGGAGTAGCCTTTTGAAGACACAGTTACAGTGCAAATTGGGTGGCAGCAGAATATAGGGTTGGGGCAGAATTCTTCAGGAGGCAGTATATGCTTTGAATTAGTGTCCAATATATGGTACAGTTTCTCCCATAGCCAGGATCCATGAGTCCAGGAATCAATGAGTGGAAAAAGGAATAGTTCCACTCACTATCACTCCTAGTGACCCTCTAGGAAAATTGTTGCTTCCTGTCCCCACAACCCTAAGTTTTGATGGCCTAGAAGTTTTGGTTCCAGAGGGGGGAGAGCTCCTACCAGGAGCTACAACAAACATTTCATTGAACTGGAAGGTCAGACTTCCCCCTGGTCCTTTTGGGTTTCTAATGCCCTTAAACCAACAGGCTAAGGAAGGAATAACAGTGTTAGGAGGGGTGATTTATCCATGGGGAAATTGGATGGCCTCTCCACAATGGAAGTAAGAAGGCTTATGTCTGGAGTGCAGGAGATCCCTTAGGGCGTCTTTTATTACTATCATGTCCTGTGATTAAAGTCAGTGGGAAACTACAACAGCCTAATTCAAGCAGGATGACAAAGGATACAGACCCATCAGGAATGAAAGTATGGGTCACTCCTCCAGGAAAAGAGCCAAGACCTTCCGAGGTGCTTGCAGAGGGTGGAGGAAATACAGAATGGGTAGTAGAGGAAAGTAGTTATAAATACCAGCTAAGACCACATAACCAGCTGCAGAAATGAGGATTATGAAGTAATATGAATGCTTTTGTTGTATTTTGTTAAGAATATATTTGTCTTTGAATTTCTTTAACATCAGTTGGTATTTAAGTTGAGATACTAAAGGAATGTTCCCAAGGGACATTGCCCCATTGTAAGTTTATAAATGTGTTTTTGATTGTACGAGGAAGAGTTGTATCATGTTAAGCATATTTATGAACTTGTTATTGTTTCATGTGTATATGAGATATTATTTGTGTCAAGTTGACAAGAGGTGGATTGTAGTGGCTATTTCTGATTGTCAACTTGACTATATCTGGAGTGATTTACAATCCAGAATTAGAACGCTCACCTGTGATCTAGATCTTGAGATTGGAAGACACAAGTTTCAGGTGTGGTGGTACTCACACCTCTAATCTGAGCCACACCTGCTGCTGGAGATCTACATAAGGACATTGGAAGGAGAAAGATTCAATATTCTTTGCCTGAGAGCCTTGTGGGACTAAGTGACTGCTAGATCCTCAGGTTTTCATTCACAGCTACTGCTGACCATTGTTGGGGAGTTTGACTATACACTGTAAGTCATTAACAAATTCCCTTACTATACAGAGACTGCCTATAAGTTCTGTGACTCTAGAGAACACTGACTAATACACACGCTATGGAGTTTTTGATGAGAGGATTTTCTTGGATTGCCGAAATAATATAAGTAATCAATTGTGCAATTGGTTTCTTATCACAACTCATTGTTTACACTTATTTTTAAACACATCACATGCGACTGTCACAAAACATCACGAAATTAAACTGGACCTTTGCTTGAAACTATCTCATTGTTGAATTATGAATATTCATTATTTATTGTTACTAATGAAAACAGTAAGAAAAAAGCTAGTATTTCAATGGCCATAAATGAAGGCACCTTCTACTGCCTGAAAGTGCTAGGATAATACTGGGAAATAATTGTCTTGTCATTAGTAGTGCCACTTATTTATATATTTGGTGTGCAATATTAATGATCAGCCTAGAAAGCAGAACCAAATGATACAATCATAGAAAATCTTTCATAGACGTAACAAGTTTTTTTTTTTTCTTTTTTACTTATTAGATTAGATGCTTCTTCACAAGAAGTAGTGCATCTGTGGCTAGGGAGGTCCTAGCTAGCAGGGTGGAAGTTATTCATATTGTTTTGCTAAATATTCATGATGGTCCAAAACAATAGAATTCTAAACAATTATGTTTTTGTCTATCACAAAAATAATGCTGTGAGCATTGGTCAGAAGCATATCTTTTTACATTTCTCAGCAAGGTCAGAGACTGAAACTGTTCAAAATACAAAGGGACCAGCTGGACCCTAAATGGGCAATCTATATACTCCTCTCTAATCCTCAGGGAGAATCATTAAGGATGGGGCCTAAAGAAAATAAGAGTATTGAAATGGAAAGGAAGAGAAGTGTGAAGAATTGATTTCTGGACATGATCTAGTCATTATACTCTTGAAATTAGAGTGTGCCCATTCCTTGCTCAAGATCTCTTCAAGTTTGGGACTGTTAACATCCTCATGGATTGACAGGCATATAGGGCCCAACCCTCTTGAGTACTGTTGTGTAGATAGTGACTGATTGGGAAGGAAGAACATTTTATTCGTTGGCGTTGTAACTAATAAGATGCACTCATGTGCTCTATAAACAAGCTCTTGCCCATCCTCCTCTAAGCAATCTGAATGAAACTGAATCTCACAAACATATCGATAGAGACATGAAAGTGGAAGGGCATAACTGAAAGAGTACAAATATTAATAAGAATGTGAAATGCAGCAAGAAGGATAATGGACATAGTGAATATCACTTAAAACATATTTTATATATATGAAAATTCATTAAAATTCATTATTATGACTATTTGTTGATGCAAACCAAAGGAGTAAGAAAAAGAGAGTATTTCACTGAACATAAATGAAGGCACTCAATAGATGAATTGCAATGCTCTAAGAGTTTATAAGTTATTAATCAAAAATGCTCATGCTTAATATTGCATACCTCTCTTATGATCTCTTAATCAGTGAGTTCCAGTATAGGTATAGTAAGCAGTATAAGCTATAGTGATTTCTCTTGGCTCTTTACCTGTAATGAGTGATAAGACACTTGCTAAAGACTCTAAAGTCTACAGTTTCAGGACATAGTGAAATGATGCTAGAACTGACCTGGAAACTTCCTTCTGGCTTGTTAGCTTTCATAGTGTAGGAAAGTGCTCTGCAGTCTTTCTAGGGAGAACAGTCATCCAAATGGAGGCCTGATGTTCTACAATACCAGCTTGCCAGCCAAGGTAGGTCAAGTACTGAAACGGAAGCATGAGTGTTCTGCAGACAGGAGCCTAGCATGACTATATCCTGGGAGGCTCTACCAGCAGCTGGCTGAGATAGATGCAGATACTTAACAGCCAACCACTGGACTGAGGTCAGAGATTCCTATGGAAGAGTTAGGGAGAGGACTTAAGGAGCTGAAGGGATTTCAACCCCCTAAGAAGACCAACTGTACCATCTAACATGGACTCTTCAGAGCTCCCAGAGATGAAGCCACCAACCAAACAGCATACATGGGCTGGTCTGTTCCTGCTTCTATATATTTAGGAGAAGACTGCCTTGTCTTGTCTCAGTGGGAAAGGATGTGCTTAATCCTGTAGAAACTTGATGACCCAAAGAAGAGGGAAGCTAGGGAGATGAGGTGGGAGTGGGTGGGTGGGAGAGAACTCTCTCAGAAGCAAAGGGGAAGTAGAGGGGATGAAGAACTCGTGGAGGGGGGACCAGGAAGAGGAAGGAACATTAGAATGTAAATTAATGAAATAATTAATAATAATAATAAAAACAATTACTTTCTGATTAATTCCAAATCTCTCTTCACAGGAGGGAGTTCATGCCTTGTAATTTTAATCTAGCTAATGGCTTGGGAGGTAATTGGCACTAGAGTCAAATATATAACTACTTTTTTATTTATTTATTTATTTATTTTTTGCTGAAGAGGTATGTTGACAAGTTCCCTTCTAAATATGTAAGTTTTGACCAGCAGATCAGTGATGCTCTCAAATTTGTTTTGAGAAGTTTCTTTTCAGAGTGAATAGTGGCTAACTTAACTACCAATGGCTAATCAGACTGCTGAGTGCTGGCAACTTTTAAGTCGATGGTCCTAAATAGGCTATTTATAGCTCCCACCTCACCCATCCACCCCAGATTAAAACATCAGGACATCTTAGAACAGGACATATAAAGAATGTAATAGTGGCAGGAAGGTAGGAGTGGTGAGAAATGTTGTCTCCTGGACAGGTGTGGCCACTATTCTTGTGAATCAGAGTAGAAATGGTTACCTCTAGAAGAACTGCATCAGTTATTATTTATATATATACTATATAGTATATATTATATACATAGTATATATATAAATATACATATATATACCCATTCTTTGACACTCTCATAAAATATTTTAATAAATATTTTCAATGTGATATATATATACACATGTAATGTAACTTTTCTTTAATGCGATAAAGAAAGGCATTCATGTATGTTATCTTATTCACATAATATCTCTGTAAAATCTAGAAAATCATCCTTTCCTAAGAAGTATGTCAATTCATAATTTAACAATTAATTTTTTTTAAACCTCAGTTTTTCAAATTAGAAAGACACTATCTACACCTTTTAAGCTATTTGGTGCTTTTTCTACCAAGTTTCAATACAAAATACTATTATAAGGGAAAAACTGACTCATTGTAAACAGCCAAGAATTAATTTTCATTTAATTCCATCTTCTGTAAGCTTACTACCTTTAAAATATTGGTGTATAATGTCATTGATATTTTAAAACGTATAAAACCCCATCTGAGTTGTGAATAGTATTATGCCCTCACATATATCTTGTTGACAAATCCTGTTTATGAAAAGAACGTGTATCTTGCTTGATCCGAGGACAGCATTTAGGATGTCGGCCTGTGCATAAATTCTGAAGGTACAAATTGACAAGATGCTTGATGACATGTCAAGAAATATTTGCAAATATTTTTGGTGTCAGCACAATTCAGATTCAAGTAAGAAGTTGTCTGATGCAAACAATTTATATATAAACTTCTAAATAGGGTGAAGAGGTCAGAAATGAGAATAGGGCTGTCACCCTGGGCTGCATTTCAGAGTGCAGACAGGTAAATACCCTGCACAAGATCATGACTACTGCAAACAAAATGAATACAGAATATTTAATCTATCTCCCTTAGCTAAAAGACATACAGCAACTCAGCAATTAAAATTTATAATTCACAACTCAGAATATATTACTAAGCATGTCTATCTTTCTTATCAGGTTGCTTGTAGTGTGGGCATTGAACATGGTTACAGTCTAAATTTGTGTGAGAAGTAGTAAATTTGTGACATTTTGTCATAAATTTTCTTACATCATATTATTTATGGTTGAAATGATGACTATCACATTGCAGAAGGGTACAGAATATTTTTGCTGCATGTGCCTTTACATGCCTGTTGGGTTATACTGGTGGTATGAGGCCCTCTGTCTGCACCAGTGCTCGGTCCTCTGGGAAAGCTAGGATTCAGGAAGTTTGACGGAGCTCACCCCATGGCACTACTGGACGGGTGTTGGCTGTGAGAAGCCACAGCCCCACTGCCCAAGGGTGGGGGATCACGGCCTGTGATCTCGAGGACTACACAGAGAAAGTTCTGTCTGGTTCTCAGGCTCTTGGGCATCCCAGGCTGGCTGGATGCCATGGAAGAGCTGAGAACAAAGTGGAAGCCCAAGGGCCAGATATAGCCCAGGCCGAGGGGGAAGGCAGGGAGGAGCCTGGATGGGTCCTGCCCGGGACAAGTCTTTGGCTTGTTAGCAGCTAGTGGGTTTGGTTTGGTAGAAGCCTTAGCTGGGAGCACTGAGAGGCATTCTGCTCGAGACTAGATACAGCACTTTAGACAAAGGACTATTATCGTTCCCCATGGTGGTTCCCAATGAAGAGAGACAGTCCATGGTTTTAAGGAGAAAAGCAGTGATGAGTGGAAATCACACCCCACTTTCTCACTGCAGGCTTGAGGTTAAAGTACTTTTTTGCAGGGATGAGTAGCTGGGAAGAGGAGTTTCTTGGCTAAGGCTCTAGGTATCTCATTAAAATGGGGATGTCTTCATGCTAAGTGACCACACTTCTACCTGTGTAGGAGCTTGGACATTGTCCTTATGTGACTGATGGTTACAAACCTATGGAGAGCTGTGGCCTCCTGTCAGGAGCCTGGGGCCCAGGAGCATAGCAAAATGCCTACTGTTTCTTGCAAGTTTATACCCTGCTGGGTACCTCCTACTGGGTCTCCTGGATTTTAAACCTTAGCTCAACCAGGCTGCCTTCATGCCTATGATCCCAGTATTGGAAAGTGGAGGTAAGAAATTTTAAGTGTTGATGGCCATCATGAAACCTGTTTTAAAACACAAAAAGTGAGCTTAGAAAGATGTTTCAGCAGCAAAAGATACGTTTGTTGCTTTTACGGAGTACCTGGGTTTAATCATCAGCACTAAAGTGATGATTCACAACCATCACAACCAGAGGGTCTGACTTCTGCAGGCACCAGCCACACATGTAGTGCATAACTGAAAATAAACCATATATATGTTAAAGAATAGAAAATGGTAAGATGTAAAATCATCCCTCAGTTATGTTAGGAAATGACTTCAATTGTGATATTTTGTTTGAGAAATGATAAGTTATGGTGGAAACCAAAAATATTTCTTGCTTTTTCACATTTCCACAAAGGTTCTTAGATAATTAGTGAGGAATATGGATCCCAGGGACACAATAGTTCAAGTAAAACACGCTCAATATGCACATAGCTTAAAACCATTTGGCTTGTTAATGAACACATGAAAAAGGTAAATAGAATGACTGTTTTGAGGAGCAGGCAGCAGTGAGATTACTAGGAATTTTTACATAAGTTGAAGAAATGTGGCAAGAAATCTGGTCATATGTGAGATATTTGTTTTTTCTATAATGAAATATATCCCTACTACGTTGATGGAATTGAAAGAGATAGCTATATCTAAGACAAAAGGGTCTATCTCAAGGTAATGTGATTGCAAAAATGACAATAATTATAAGAAGGATGCTATTAGAACCAGATGAGTTTTCCATCTACCCTGAAACTGTGAAGCTTTCAGGTCATGTAAACTGTTCAAAGATTGCACTGGAATCTCAGTGTCATCTTGGCCTTAGGAAATTGTAAGATAGACTGTGAGACAATAGCAACTCAAAGTAAAGGGAATGTTTCGGCAAATCAGGAGGCAAAAAGCGAAGGGAAGGAAGTTGTCTTCAATTCTGTGTATGAACAAAGATTAAAAGTCTGACTTACCACTCAGTTGTGCACACAAGCTTCAGAGGCAAAGTATTCCTGTGAAGGATTAAAGAACTGAGGTGAATTTTAGGTTGAATTTGTATTTTGATTCTAGCTAGTTAAAATCAGAAATAAATACAAACTCACAATGAAGAGATCTTAAACACATTAAATACTTAGGGAACATTCCATACGTACTCAAACAAAAAATACATAGAAGAAGACAGCTGATCTTCCTTTCCTTCTTTCTTTTTATAGTTCTCTCTCTCTCTCTCTCTCTCTCTCTCTCTCTCTCTCTCTCTCTCT
>JADRCH010000322.1:228790-253982 GCA_019843965.1 Rhynchomys soricoides | reverse complement strand
TCTCTCTCTCTCTCTCTCTCTCTCTCTCTCTCTCTCTCTCTCTCTCTCTCTCTGGGGGAAAATATTTTTCCCCCATTGGGTCCTGCAAACAACAGTTAATGACAGCAGTTTGAAACTAACACAGAAATGAACAATGAATTCAGTGTTATATTTGAAAGACTTTTTCTCACACTAGTTTGGTTTGTTTGTTGTTTCTTTCTTCTTGCCCCAAGACAGGATCTAATTGCATATCCCTGGTTGGCCTAGAACAATTGTGTAGACCAGGCTGGACTTGAAACAATAGAGATCAACCTGCTTTTGACTCTTGCGTTTTGGAACTAAAGGACTCCACTATCACTTCCAGAGCATAACAAATTATTTTAAAAATCATATAAAGATTTCTGGATTTGATCCATATATATATATATATGAAAGTTAAATATCTTAATAATGAATATATATAACATATATTATCAACAAAATATACTTCAGTAACATTAAAACATTTAAATTTTAAATTTTCAAATTCTGTACAGTAGAGAAAGCAAATGCCACTAAATATATATGGACCTGGAGAAAATCAAATACTACTGTTTGGCTAAAGGAATATGCCAATAAAATGATTCCTTATGATATTCTATTATACCAATAGATATTGCAAAAATTATAATCAGAATATCTTCATCCTACAGCAGATGGATCCACAACTGGACATGTGCAGAAAGTGAGAAACCCTAGAATACTCAGTCCTAAATGGGATGTCTCAAACAAACCCCTCCACTCAAAGCTCTAGGAACTCTGTAGCACAGATACCAGAAAGGTTGGAAAATCCATCTAAGAGTGAAAACACAATGGAAACCAGGCCTTACATGTGAACCTATGAACACATAAAGAGTGGGACAGCACTCATGGGGCTGGCATGAGTCTAAGTCAGAAGTAGTCACTATACTGAAAGATTAAGCTCTCAATCTTAATGGAGAAGTTATCTCCAGTTGATAACCACTAGAAAAAGAATATTTTTCCCCCATTGGGTCCTGCACTAACACAGAAATGAACAATGAATTCAGTGTTATATTTGAAAGGCTTTTTCTCACACTAGTTTGGTTTGTTTGTTGTTTGATTGTCTTCTTTATTTTACATATCGTTTGAATATATATTAAGGATTCTAATTCTATTTTTGTTTTTTGTTTGTTTGTTTGTTTAAAGAAGAAATGGATTACTTAGACTCACATTTCAAGTTTCAGTACACTATGGTAGAGAAGTCACAGACATAGGAGCTTGAGGGAACTAGCCTCATTACATTGAAAATTGGGAGAAGAAAACAATGAATGTGTGCCTGATAGTTCTCTACAAGGTTCTTCTAATAATATATAGTGCAAGATCTGTATAGGGAATAATGACCCTCCTTATTAGGTGGTCTTTGTATTTTAATCAAGATAATTAAGATAATATGTATAGATATGCCCAGAGGCTTCCTTTAATTTCCCAACGGTTTGTATGTGAGATAGGAGGGCTGCCTTCTAGATGACAAATTGATGATTAGCATTACCTAACCATCTATATGTCTACCATTCAGAAATGTTTACTATATAAAATAATAAAACTGAAAAGTATAAAATATCCAAAAACCATGAAACTTAATTGTCACATTCAACGGTTCAAACAAAAATCCTCATAGAGGTAATTTTTTCTCTCCCCAATATAACAAATAATAGTTTCAAAATTCTTTTCACTTACAGGGTTGTGTGGAAATATACTTTTGTTTGGTCTCATATTTACATGATGTGAATTGAACCAGGGTCATGTACACACTAAACATGTACTCTGCTACTGAACCAAAATACCAGAATAAAATAAACAGATTACCAGTTTATGCAAGATTTTTCACAGGTACGTTTCAGTTTCACAGGTGAAAGAATCTAGGCCACTGTGGTAGATCAAGAAATGGGTTGCTGAAGGCACAACTATGGAACCTGACTCATAATATAGTTATTAAAAGTTCTCCACTTCTTGTCACAGCACTATGGCTGTGTAATGCAGTCTCTGTGAGTAGTAAACAAGTCAACGCTTGAAAAAGTGGACATATTCAAGTATCTCTTACCTTAATTCTGAAGGATTATAAACATTCTACTACTGTCTCTGAAAATACAAAGAAGCTAAGCCTTTTTATAAAATACTTTCCCTTTTTAAATTTAAATTAGATAATTCTGTCATACAATAAGTCCTTGACACACCCCCTTCTTTCTTCCAAGCTCCTCCTCATCTACCATTTTCTCCAGATCCACGCCCCTTCATTTTCTTTTAAGAAATGAGCAGACCTTCAAAACACAACAGCCAAACAGGACAAAAAGAGATACAATAGATAAGAAAAAAGCATTCCTACTGAGACTGTGCAAGGCAACCCAATGGAAGAAAAAGATCCTCAAGAGCAAGCCAAGGAGCAAAGATACACTCACTCCCGTTGTTAGGAGTCTCACAAGAACACCAAGCTAACACTAATAACACATGAAGAGGACCTGGTGAAGCCACTAACAGGCCCTGTGCTTATCACTTCAGTCTTTTGAATCCATATATGCCCTGCTTAGTTGATTCAGTGGTCAGTGTTCTCCTATTTCTTCCATCTGTCTCCTCTCTGATGACTGTCTTTTCTGATTTGTCTGTCTTCCCAACTTCTGTTATGTTCCAAGGGAACGCCAAGGGCAGGAAGCCAATTAGATTTTCAGTTTAGACTCTATCTCAGCATAATGTTTGGTTGTGGGTCTCTACACCTTCACAAATCTTCTGCGAGAGAAATCCTTTCTGATGACTACTGAACAAGGCACCAATCTATGCATATAGCAGGATATCACTTGGAATCATTTCATTTTTTTTTTTTCTCCAAGTAGTGCTTGACTCTATCCTAGGTCTCTGAGATATCCAGCCTTTGGTTCCTGGCTATCAAAGCTATCAAAGCAGCTTTGAATATAGGCTTTCCCTTGTAGACTTGGGTTCAAGTTATATCAGACATTGGTTGTCTACTCCTACATGGTATGTCCCACCATTGCCCTCGTACATCTTACATGTAGAAAACGTTCAGTGTAGGTGAGGAGTTCTATGGGGTTTGTGTCCAGGTTTCTATTTCAATTGCCTAGAGAGTACTTTTGATCCATAGAGAACTAAAAGGAGACAAGACACTTCCCAGCCCTTATCAGCTCAACCTCTCTATGTTCAATGAACTAAGAGGAAGTTGTTTTGACAATGATGCCCCACTGTCAATTTCAGAGGGCAGCCTTCTTTCCCCCAATCAGTATAAGTTTTTAAGGACTATCGACAGGAATGCCTCAGCAAACAACTCAATGGAAATTATCCCAGTCCCAACACTAAAACCTGGTCTCATTAACAAAAATGTCCAGTTGAGACTTTGTATCTTCCTTTACTAGGAGTCCTTACTAAGGTTACCCTAATAGATTCTAGGAAGTTTCCAGTGCATTAGGTTTTTACATCATCCCGCCAAATTGCACCCAATGCTAGCCATCTCTCCTCACACTCTCTTCTTCTATCTTTCCTCATCTTATCACCCTTGCTTCTATCCCCCTTTCCCCCCATCACCTGCTGAATCCATTCTATTTACCCTTCTCAGGGAGATTCATGTTTCATTCCTATAGCCCACCATTTTACCTAACCTCTTTGGGTCTATGAATTGTGGCTTGATTATATTTTACTTAGTAGCGTATTTAAACTTATTTGTGAATATATTCCATAATTGATTTTCTGAGTCTGAGTTATGTTACTCAGGTTAATTTTTTCATCATTCTTGCATTTGCCTATAAATGTCATGAAGTCATTACTTTTTAAACTGATGAATAAAACACCACTATGAATATGTACAGCATTTTCTTTATCTCTTCTTTGGTAAGGAACATCTAAATTGTTTCTACTTTCAGTTTATTTTGAATAAAGCTGCTATGACTGAGAAAGTGTCCTTGTGGTAGGAGGAAATAACCTTTGGGTATATGCCAAAGAGTGTGGTATAGTTAGGTTTTGAGGTAGATCAATTCCCAATTCTGTGAGATAGCAAAGTATTGATTTCCATAGTGGCTATTCAACTTTTTACTCCCATGAACAATGGAGGAATATTCCCCTTGTTCTACATTATTGACAGCATGAGCTTTCACTTGTGTTATTGGTCTTAGACATTCTGTCACATGTATGATGGAATCTTGAAGCAGTTTTGATTTTCATTTCCTTCATGTCTAAGTATGTTGAATATTACTCTATTTCTTGGCCATTTGAAATTCATGTATTGAGAATTCAAAATTTATATCTGTATACCATTTTGTAAATGGATTATTTGGTTTGTTTGCCATGTAGTTTCTTGATTTCTTTATGTATTTTGGATAGCAGTCTTTTATCAGATGTGAATTGGTAAAAAAATCATCTCTCATTCTGTAATGTACAGCTTCATCAGATTAATGGCGTTCTTTGCCTTATAGAACCTTTTCAGTTTCATGTGGTCCCATTTATTAGTTGATCTTCATATCCTCACTATTGGTGTTCTGCTCAGAAAGTACTTTTCTGTGCCAATACCTTCAAGGCTATTTTCCACTTTCTTTTCTATAAGATTCAGTTTCCTTGGTTTTATCTTGAAGTATGTTGGCTTGTGTTTTGGGTAGGGTGGTAAATATATTATATGTGAATTCTTCTACATGCAGATATCTGTACTATGGTTACTGGATTATAAAAAGAAAAGTCAGGTATCCATAAGTGTGTAGAGTTAGGTCTTAGTCTTCAATTCAATTCTATTGATCATCATGTCTGTATTTATGCCAATTGCATGTGGTTTTTGTTAATATGACACTGTGATAAAACTAGAAATCAGGAGGATGATTGTTCATGACTGTTTTAGCCATGCTGTTTTTTTTTTTTTTTTTTTTTTCCCATAGAGAGTTGAAAATTCTTCTTTCAAGGTTTGTAAAGAATTGTGTTGGCTTTATGATAGGGATTGTATTGAAAATGTAAATTCCTATTGGTAGGATTGCCATTTTTACTATGTTAATCTTACTGATCATGGGGGATCTTTCCATCCTCTGATATATTATATATATATATATAACTTCAAAAACTTGTTTTTATCATATAATGAATTTGACAGTGTTCCTTCTATTTTTATTTTTTGGAACAATTTGAGGATATTGCTATTAGTTTTTCTTTGAAAATCTGGTAGAATTCTGCACTACAGCAGTCTTACCCTGTTTTGTTGTTGTTTGTTTGGTTTGGTTTGGTTTGGTTTAGTTTGGTTGGTTAGTCACTTTTAGTGACTGGTTCTTTTTTTCTTAGTGGTTATAAGCTTATTACAGCTGTTTGTCTGATCTTGATTTAACTTTCTATGAAGAAAATTACGATTTTTTACATATTTGAAAATTGTAGAATGAAGATGCTTAAAGTATTACTAAATGGTTCATTGGAAATTCTTAGTATCTGTTGTTATATCCTTTTTGCTTCTGATTTTGTTAATTTGAATATTCTCCCTATACCTTTTACTTAGATTGGGTGAGGATTTTCTATCTAGCTGGTTTATGCAAAGTAACAATTGTTTGTTTCACATATTCTTTGTATTGATCTGTTTGTTCCTATTTTAATGACATCAGCACTCAGGTTGATTGTTTCCTGTACTTTATCTCCACTGGGTATGCTTACTTCTTTTTGTTCTAGAGCTCTCAGGTGTGTTAAGTTGCTAGTATGAGATCTCTCCAATTTTATTTATTATTTTTTTTATGAAGTCACTTTCAGCACTACTCTTATTATGTCACATATGCTTGGGTATCTTGTGTATTAATTTAGCTCTAGACCATCTTTAATTTCTTTATTTCTGTTTTAACCTCTTTTATTGAACAGAGAGTTGTTCAGTTTCCATGAGTTTGAAAGTTTTCCATTGTTTCTCTTGTTGATATTGTCTAGTTTTAATTCATGGTGGGCTGATAAGATAGAGGGATTTTTTTTTAATGTCTATTGAGGCTTACTTTGTATCTAAGTATGTAGTAAATTTTGGAGAATGTCAAGTGAGGTACTCAGAAAAAGATACACTCTTTTGTGTTTGTGGGGATGTTCTGTAAATATGTGTTAGGTGCATTGGATTAATAATATTATTTAGATTAAACATTTCTCTGTTTAGTGTTTGTCAGCATGGCCTGTTGATTTGTGAGTGGGATGTTGGAGTCTCCCACTCTCAGTCAATGTATGATTTTAGCTTTAGTAGTATTTCTGGCATTCTTTCTTCCATCTCTTATACTCTTCTAATTACATTTGTCTCTATAGTTCCTGTTTGCATTCCTAAATTTTCCAATTCCAGAATTCCTCAGTTTGTGTTTTGTTTATTGGTTTTATTTTTATTTAGAGATCTTGAACAGTTATATTTTTATTTTTTTACACACCAGATTTTATCCCCCCACCCGTTTACCCTCCAACTGTGCCAAATTCCATACCTCCTCCCTATACCCTGTCTCCACAAGGATGTCACCACCCCCCTAACCTCCAAACCACCCGACCTCTAAATTCCCTGGGGCCTCCAGTCTCCTAAGGGTTAGGTGCATCATCTCTGATTGAACACAGACCCAGCAGTCCTCTGCTGTATATGTGTTGGGGTCCTCATATCCACTGGTATATGCTGCCTTGCTGGTGGTCCAGGCTTAGAGACATCTTGGAGGTCCAGATTAATTGAGACTATTGATCCTCCTACAGGGTTGCCCTCCTCCTCAGCTTCTTTCAGCTATTCCATAATTCAACCACAGGGGTCAGCAGCTTCTGTCCATTGGTTGGGTGAAAATATCTGCATCTAACTCTTTCAGCTGCTTGTTGGGTCTTCCAAAGTACATCATCCTAGTTCCCTTTTTGTGAAGACTCCATGGCATCAGCAATAGTGTCAGGCCTTGGGACCTTCCCTTGAGCTGGATCCCACTTTGGGCCTGTCATTGACCCTTCTTTTCCTCAGGTTCTTTTCCATTTCTATACCTGTAGTTCTTTAAAATATGAACAATTATGGGTCAGAGTTTTGATTGTGGAATGGCAACCCCCTCCCTCATTTGATGCCCTGTCTTTCTGCTCGAGGTAGGCTCTCTAAGTTTTCTCTCCCTACTCTATGGCATTTCATCTAAGATTCCACCTTTTGAGTCTCCCCTCCCCTCTTACCTACCAAGGTTGCCTGCTTTCATTCTTTCTCCTGGCCCTCAGGGCTTCAATCTTTTTCCATCACCTAATACCAGATCAGGTTCCAATCCCCCCACCCTTTGTCTACATTCCCTCACATATCCCTCCCTCCCTCCCCACTTGTCATTGTTTTATTCTCTTTCCCAAGTGGGACTGAGAAGTCCTCACTTGGGTCTTTAAACCTATTGATCTTTCTGAGTTCTGTGGACTGTATCATGGGTATTCTGTACATTTATTTATTTATTTATTTATTTTTGCCAATATCCACTTGTTAGTGAATACATATTTTGCATGTCTTTTGGGTGTGAGTTACCTCACTCAGGATGATATTTTCTAGTTCCATCCATTTGCCTGCAAAATTGAGGATGTCCTCCTTCTTAATAACTGAATTGTACCATTGAGTCAATGAAATACATTTTCTGTATCTACTCTTCTGTTGTGGAAAATCAGGGTTGTTTCCAGCTTCTGGCTATCACAAACAAGGCTGCTATGAACATAGTGGAACATGTGCCCCTGCAGCCAGGTGGAGCATCTTTTGGGTATATACCCTAGAGTGATATTGCTGGGTCTTCAGTTAGATCTACTTTCAATTTTCTGAGGAATCTCCAGATTGATTTTCAGAGTGCTTGTACTAGTTTGCAATCCTACCTGCAATGGAAGAGTGTTCCTCTTTCTCCATATCCTTGCCAACATATGTTGTCACCTAAGGTTTAGATTTTGGCCATTCAGATTGGTGTAAAGTGGAATCTCAGTGTCGATTTGATTTGCATTTCTCTGACCACTAAGGACTTTAAACATTTCTTTAGGTGCTTCTCAACCATTCGAGATTCCTCTGTTATGAATTCCTATTTTAGTTCTACATCCCATGTTTTGATTGGGTTCTTTGGATTTTAGGTGGTTAGCTTCTTGAGTTCTTTATATGTTTTGGATATTAGCCCTTTATTGGATGTGAAGATTTTTTCCAACCTGTAAGTTGCCGATTTGCCTTATGGACTATGTCCTTTGCCTTACAGAAGCTTGCCAATTTCATGAGGTCCCATTTATCAATTCTTGATCTTAGAGCATGAGCCATTGGAATTCTGTTTAGGAAATTTCCCCCTGTGCCAGTGAGTTCAAGGCTCTTTTCTACTTTCTCTTCTATTACATGCAGTATATCTGGCTTTATGTTGAGGTCCTTCATCCTACTACTCTGTAGTAAAGCTTGAAGTCAGGGATGGTGATTTCTCTATCCCTTCTTTTATTGTTAAGAATTGCTTTTGCTGTTCTGGGTTTTTTGCCTTTCCAAATGAATTTGAGAATTGCTCTTTCCATGTATTTGAAGAATTATGTTGGGATTTTGATGGGGATTGCATTGAATCTATAGATTGCCTTTGGTAGGATGGTCAGTTTTACTGTATTAATTTATTATTATTAATTTATTTACTATATATTAATTCTGTCAATCCATGATCATGGAATTTTTCCCCATTTTCTGTGATCTCCTTAAATTTCATTCTTTAGAGAGTTGAAATAATTTTCATGCAAGTTTTTCACTTGTTTGATAATAGGTATCACAAGCTTCCCAAACAAGAAAAGCTCAGGGCCAGATGGATTTAGTGCAGAATTCTACCAGATCTTCAAAGAAGACCTGATACCAATTTTCCTCAAACTAGTCAGTAAAATTGAAAAAGAAAGATCACTACCTAATTCATTCTATGAAGCCAAAATTACTTTGTTACATAAATCACACAAGGACCCAGCTGAAAAAGAGAACTTCAGACCAAACTTGCTTATGAATATTGATGCAAAAATACTCAATAAAATTCCTACAAACTGAATCCAAAACACATCAAAAACAGCATTCACCATGATCAAATATACTTCATCCCACGGATGCAAGGTTGGTTCAATATACGAAAATCCATTAACATAATCCACTATATAAATAAACTCAAAGAAATAATCACATGAATATCTTCTTAGATGCAGAAAAGCATTTGACAAAATGCAACACCCCTTCATGTTAAAAATATTGGAGAAATAAAGAAGTCAAGGTCCATACCTAAGCACAATAAAAGCAATTTACTGTAAACCAACAGCCAATATCAAATTAAATGGAGACATACTTGAAGCAATCACACTAAAATCAGGGACAAGACAAGGAAGTCTAGCCCCCTAATATCTATTCAATATAGTACTTGAGGTGCTAACTAGAACAATAAGACAACAAAAAGAGATCAAGAGGATATAAATTATCAAAGAAGAAATAAAGGTATCACTATTTGCAGATGATATTATAGAATACTTATGTGACCCAATAAATTTTATCAGAGAACTTTTCCAGTGGATAAACAACTTCAGCAAACTGGCTGGATATACAATTAACTCAAACAAATCAGTAGCTTTCCTTTATACAAATGATGATCAGGCTGAGAAAGAAATTAGGGAAAAAACTACCTTCACAATAGCCACAAATAATATCTTGGGGTAACTCTAACCATACAAGTGAACAGTTATATTTGTTTCCTTCAATTGTTCATTTTGTGTTGTTGTTTTATTTATGGCAGTATTAAGTATTGAATCCATAAAAAGGAGCACAAAATGGGCCAAAAGCTCTTAAAATAATTAAGAAAAATGGAGGGAGGAAATGATGTAGTTAAATTATAATCTCAAAAAATAAAATACAAAATTAAAAGACCTAATTTTCCAAAAACATAAATTTACATATTCAAAATAATAATTATTCTTAAAATGAGAAAGTATAAGAGAACTTTACCTACAAAATTTTTATTTAGGCAACTTGGACCCCTAGATAATATGAAATCCTGAAATCCATGAGAGAAAATTAGAAGTAGTATAATAGTAGACTATAGAAAGTGTTGCTGACTTACCCATATCATGTTAAATGTGGAGGAGAACTCACAGAGGCAAGGTTCAGAGAAGGAGATAAGGGGTTTGTGAAGGGGAAACTGGGAAGGGGGATAACATTTGAAATGTAAATAAATAAAATAATCAATAAAACTATTAAAATATAAAAGAAATAGAGCCCCATGGTTCTGTAGGGCTTGATAACCTAGCATAGAGAAATGCTAGGGTGCTGAGACAGGAGTGGGAGCACCCTCATAGAGGTAGAGGGAGATTATAGGGGGGTTGTGGAGGAAAATTTGAAAATTATACTTCTCTAAGCTATTGCTTGGCCTTTAGTTTGAGGTTGTCTTAGTTGAACCTGAATTATCTCTTCATATAATTGGTTAAAGATTACTATTACATTAAATATATTTATATATGGACAAACCTTCTAGAAATGCAGCCAATCATTTTTGAAATATAAAAAGTCTGTAGATACTTTAGATAATACAATGGCCTCGGAAATAAGTGTACTGAGCATATGGAGCATTTAAAGAAAAAACCAATGGAGATTTTTACCTAATTAAGATGAAAGAAGTCAAGAACAAAAAATCATAAATTTTATGGCAATCACTCCAACGGGAGTGCTATATTTCCATATATATCTTTGGAGTGGTGATTGATTGTGGACTTTTAAGAAATATATGAATGAACAATAAATTTTCCATAGAAGAAATAAATCTGGATCAGTAATACCTATGATGATAACTCCAACAAAAGGGAAAAATACACATTGCCTTTTATTTATAACATAACATAGGAGAAAACTATATTTAGATACTATTGAATTCAATGCCTAAATGTACCTAAACTATTGGTTTCAAGGTTAATATTAATTAGGTAGCAATATTACTTTGTAATTTCCACTTAATGTGCATAGAATGATTTGTATTTCCAAAGTAACACTGTGACATAAGTTATTTTAAAAGTATGAGTTACATTACTTCATTTGTTCACTTATTACTTGATAACACCTTCATTTTTGTCTACCTAGTTCCAGTGCAATTAAAATTTTCTTGAAATTCAGGGATTATAGCTGACATTTCTTTTATTGCCTAATGGCCATAAAACTTACATACATTTTGTCTAAAACTATATTTGCTACTCATTAGTTCTTGAAGCATATTTTGGTACAAAATTATATACCTGTACTTTATTATTTAATTACTTGTAATTATTATTATAGTCCTTTTTCACATTCTTCTCTATTTGTTAAATGCTCATTTTATTTATTTACATTTTAAATATTATCTCCTTTCCCAATTTTTCCTCCAAATGAATAGCAGAACACACAGATTTGGAGAAGTCAACACAGGCCTGCAAGTCTATTCACCTCTACTCACCATAAAATTGTAGATCAAGTAATTTTGAAATAAGAAAGTTGTATTAAGTTATTGATCATATGCGAATTGGTCTTAAAACCATAGTAAGACACAACCACAGTACAGTCAGCACATCAATAATATGTTATTTCTACAAGAAAGGCATAAAGAAATAGAATTACTAACTCTAGTAACACTCATAGAAAGGCAATCCTGAGCTCCTGGGAGGCAAAGAAAAGTTTGTCACAGTTTCTGTGCTTAAGACATTATATATAGGTCTAGGAAGGCATTCCTTCATTGCAGGCAGAAGTCCATAAACTCAGATCACTAACCCCTATTTAAAAAAGATGTAGTACATACTTGGGTCTGAGCACAAGGAATGCAAGACAATAGGTCTATGGGGCTTTCTGACATTTAATATAGCTGCATTGGTGACCAAAATATTAAATGAGAAATGTTTTCTCAAAAATAAGGTGGAGCACTATTGAGGAGGACACAGAATGTTGACCTCTGGCCTCCACATTTATGCATACATATGTGTGCCCTCACATGCATGTGTGTATTTGTGTGTGTGTGCGTGTGTGTGTGTGTGTGTGTATACATGTGTGTGTGTATGCATGCGGACACACACACACAGAAGGAGAGGGGGAAAGAGAGAGAGAGAGAGAGAGAGAGAGAGAGAGAGAGAGAGATTGAATAGGATTAAATAATGAATAATACATTATCGTAGTTAATAATATATCATATATCAGTAGCACAGAGAATTATCTAAACTGAAACTAGGTGTATTTAATTTTAGACATAATTTTGTAATCAGAAAGTTAGTTTGTTGTTGTTGTTGTTGTTGTTGTTGTTGGTAGTGGTGGAACTGATGGTGGTGGTGCTGACGTTGGTTTTTTGTTTGTTTGTTTGTTCTTGTTTTTGTTTTGTTTTGTTTTCACCAGCATAAAATTAATACTTTTCTAACTTAAGACATCTTGATTTCCTTTGAGCTCATAAAGAATAATTTTGGCAAACATAAAATGTCCAGTTTAGAACCTTTCAACTATTGACAAATGATACTGTGCTTCTTTTTGGATGCCATGGTTTCAGATGAGAGATCTGTTGTCATTCTAATTTTATGCCCCTCCTGTTATGATTTTCTTCAATCTGGCTGCCTTAAATTTTTTTCTTAGTTTTTGATTTTCAGAAATACTTAGTGAGTACCTTAAAATGGATTATTTTCAAATTTTCCATCCATTTCTTCAAATTCTTGAATCTATACATGCTTAGTTACTTCCTTACCTTTGTTGATGACATATTAAGGAAAAGTGGATTGCTTATTAGATCTAGTTTATACTTTTTCCATCAGTCTTGCTGTGGCTGTCTCGATTAAGGTGAGTTCAACATACACTGCTTTCTTTGTAAATCAAGAGATTTCTTATTTCAGCCTGGTGAAGGGTCAATTACTACCAGCTGAGTAACACATTGCAATACACACACACACACACACACACACACACACACACACACACACACACCTATATTACACTAGAAGAGGAATTCCATTGTTGATGATTATTCTAGGATGAATTTTATAAAAAAAATCAGAAATATATTCTTTCACATTAATAGTACTGAACCATTCATCAGGGCCTACATGAATTAATAATGTGGAACTGAAGAAATAGTTGGATGAAAGATCTACCCCCTTCATAATCCAATGTAATTTAATGGGTAAGCCTGACTTTTTTTTGTGGAGACTAGACTATGTCAGCTATTGCCAAAACCAGTAGCTGCTATTTTTGATTTTAGATTTCTTTTGGCTGGGCATTCCTTGAGTATTTTTGTTTCTTTTTGTAATTATTTCTCTGATTTTTAGGTTGAAGATATCTGCAATGCCCTGTCTATCACACACAGGGAGCACTGAGACAGCTCAGCATTGTCTTATTCCAAAAATTCTGATAATCTAGTGCCTCCTTCATTTCACTGTTTGTCCAGAGACATCCTATCCTTACATGTTTTATGTCCAAATTGTTTGTCCACACCTGGAAAAGATGTATGTATATTATTATAAGTGCATGTAATAGCTGATTTTCACTTCCTTTCACTCCTGGAGCATGAAGGTAAGAATCCTTTTTTTATTCTTGGTAGTGAAAGGGGCACCTCACACACTAGTAACATACTTTGTAGTAATACTCTAAAAAGAACCCTTCTTGTAATATGGGCATATTGTGATAAGTTACCCTGTATAGAAGGGTATTGTAAATATGAGAGAAGTCTAGAATACTTAAACTCACAGAACCCCAAGAATGATTCTAGATAAAGATATGTAAAATACAGCAATAGCTTCTACATACCCCTTACCTTCATCTCCTAGAGCTGTTGATTGTGATAGAAGTATCATGGAAGTCCTAGAAGCTTATGTTTTAAAGTATTTAATCATTAATTATGCTCTCCTGGGGAATTTCTCAGCCAAGAATCAGATAATTATTTTTAAAATCATTTCTATTATGTTACTTAAAAAAATCAATAGGTTTCACTGTGACATATTACTACAGGCATATAATGTACTTTGGTGATATTAATCATACAGTTTGCCTTTCTGTCTCTTTCTTATGAATTCTTACTAACTAGTTCACTTTTAAATTTCATGCCATTTATAGATAGAATATGATAATATAAATAAATAGAAAAATGTGATTATTTATCTTTCTGAATTTTGTTTATTTTGTTCCATCAAATTTCTTGTAAACAGCATTTCATTCTCATTAAAGGCTCAAGACCATTCTATCTATCTGTATGTGGGTTCTTCATGTAGCTATCTCTTGATGGGTACCTGTGCTAATTGAGTAATTTGGTTATTTTGAATACTGTGACAAGCATAATGAAAAATATGAGTGTGTGTCTCTACTGTGTTGGATACACAGGTGTGGTGGTGGAGTGATGGTCCCATGGGTCTGCCCTGGGCTCTCATTGCCCCTCAGAGAGGCAGAAATCATGAGAAGTTTGATGCTTGGACCCCACAGACTTCTGGGCATGTGCTAGGCTGTGAGAAGCCTCCACGGAAACACAGCCCAGGGGTGGAGGACGCTGCTGTGGTTCCCTGGGGATTGCAAGGCAGCCAGCCACATCAGGTTCCCATGCTCTTGGACATCACAGACAATGCTGGATGCTGCGGACCATGGTTAAAGACGTTGCACCAGCTAGCACACTTGGCTTGTTTTGGTTTGGGGGCCATAGCTGGGAGCACTAGGAGGCCTTCTGAGGGAGACTAGATGGTGGCTCTTTAGATAAAGACCTGTTCCATTGTTCCCCACAGTGGATGAAGAGAGACAATACAGGGTTTCAGGGTATTTATTGTCATGGTGGAGAGTGGCATGGGTGAATCCATACCCTTGCGACCTCAGGGAGGTGAGAGTTTGAAATAGTGTCTGGGAAGGGGAGTGGCTAAGTGTCTAGGTGCCTCATTAGCATGGGGATGGCTTGAGGCTATATGACCACACCTCTACCTGTGGTGGAGCTTGGGGGCATTCCCTTTACATGACTAGATGTCACAGACATATGGAGAACTGCGGCCAAGTGTGAGGAGCTGGTTCTAAAAACATGGTAAACATCTGCTGTCCCTTATAGGGAATTACCTCTTATTGGGTCCATGGGGTTTAAACCTTAGCTCAACCAGAAACCAGGCTGCCTTCCAAGGCCCCACACTACTGTATACTAGCCTTTCTACAGTCATCTCCCAGACATAATATAACTGAACCACATATTGGTTCTGCCTTGCATTGCTTGAGAAAGGCTATAGAGATGTAATAATTCTAGTGATTATTTCTATGCCAACTCCAATTGTCTTAAAGGGATATTTCAATGGCTAATGAGTTCCATTTGTCCCACATGAAAAACCATTTTAAAGTGTAGTATTTGCTAGATACCTTCTTTGAAATGTATAACTCATTCACTTGTGAATGTTATATATGAGCATTCAAATAATGTAATTCTCATGTTCAATTGTGTGAAGTTCTCAGAGAATCAATGGAATATATATATATATATATATATATTCCATTATAGATAGGTCAAATTCCATTTGAATTTTTTCTTTTTATACTAAGACAAATGTTAAATTGGATGACTTACCCAGCAACATATTAAAATAATGCAATTTATATCATAATAACAGACCAAAAAATATAAAACATACTTTTGGCAATATCCAGCAATTTATTTTGTGGTTGTATGTGTGTGTGTGTGTGTGTGTGTGTGTAAACACATATGTATTGCAAGTATGAGAGAAGGCAGAGGTATAAGGCTAATGTCAAAAGCCTTACTTGATTGAACACCATTTTACTCAGTAAGGCAGGTGCTTTCAATTAAATCCACACTTAACCAAAAATGATGCATCTGTTGGGGAGGGTTATATTTCAAACTCCTATTCTGGCTTCTAAGTATTGTAATTATATTTTGTTACTAAATAAAGCCATCCTCTACAAAAGTGTTAGTAAAAGAACCCAGAATGAAACAGTGAGTCCTTTGTTTACTGAAACATTTTCCTAGCCAAAAAATTCACTATTTAAAATTATATTTATTTTTATTTTATGTGCATAAATATTTTGCCTGCATATATATCTGTGTACCCTGTATGTGGCTGATGCACATGGAAGCCAGAAAAGATTATTTTATCCTATAAAACTGAAGCTACAGGTGGTTGTGAGCTGGCTTGTGGGTACTGGATTGATGAAGCAAACTCAGTCAGTCAACAGGGTCTCAAGGGAGGGAGAGAGAATTAAAGAAAGAAAGACAATTAGACAACATTGTAGTATGACTCCAGCAAGTGCTGAAGCCAGTTTAATATTTTTCTGGTCTGTTTTATATGGTTCTAGGTACATGCAAAGAATATGTATAGTTGTAAAGCATAAACAAAATAGTCAAGGAACAAAAAAGGCACAAAATAGTCAAGGAACAAATAAGGCATAATCAAAGTAGTCCAGTAACAAGACCTAAACAAAGATCTCATGGTATTAAGGGACTTATCAAGATCATCAAGATCTTGAACCAACTTTCTTGTCCTAATACAATGTCAAATTCTTGACTGAACCTATTTTCATATCCTAGCCCAATGTCAAATTCTTGCCAATATTCTTGAAGCCTCACCAACAGCTCTCCTCACTAGATATCCATGGAAGAACTATCTATGGAAGAACAACCAGTGCTCTTAAGTACTGACACAACACTTTAAACTCAAGTTTATCACTTTTCAATGGTAAAAGCATTAAACAAACTATATAAAAATGGACATCAACCTTATATATACCTGTAGGCATCACAACATTTCACAGGGAAGCTAAAAGCTTTCTTTCTCATATTAAGAACATCAGAATAATCATTCACAGCATGTTCCTGTCCCATAACTCTGTAAATCCTAGAAGAATAATTAGGCTTTATTTCTAAATATCTGACCTTATTGGCTGAAGCTCTAGGAGGAAAGATAAAATAAATCTTGGCATTGAACATAGAAAAGTTTTATTGGATAAAATTTCAAAAGCACAGACACAGAAAGCAAAAATAGACAAGAATATAAAATGATTTAAAATGTCTTCTTCAGATCAAAGGAGTTGCTGAACAGAATGACAGGAGCAATTTATGAACTAGAAAACATATTTGTGATCTGCATATATACAAAAAGTTTGCTACTCATTATCTATGGAACTTACATAGCTAACAGTAATAAAAAACACAAAGGCAATGAGGATGGGTAGACATATCTCTGAACAGACCCACATTATAGGCATAAGAAAAATGAGAAAGGCATTCATCATGCAAATCATCCTTCAAACTCATTCCAAAATTATTTTTAAGTATTGTTTCACACCACTTAGCATAGCTCTTGTTAAAAAAGAATGTTAAATAGATGATGACAGACTGTAAAGAAATTGGTATTATTGAACAGTGTTACTTGGATTTCAAGTGAAATTGCATTTCTAAAACGTTGTAGGAAAGATTCTTAAATGAAATGTCTAGCCCATCACAGTTGTGCTAATAGCTAAAGAATTAAATGAATCATATATATATATATACACATATAATTAATCACATGTTATTTGAATAATATTTATAAAAGCCAATATATGACATTAGGCAGACTAAAACTGTGACACACCGACATGCATATGTGTACATACAACATTCTCTAACACACAATCACATGCCTAAAAATGGCAAAATGGGATCTACAAAAATAAGTATGTATCTCAAGGACATTACATTTGTGTAACTTCTTGCTCTCATGAAAGCATTCTATTTAGAGGTTGCATGTGAAAATGATGTTTCTGAGACACATAAAACTATCTGGTAATGTATAAGACATAAAACTGTGATTTTCAACTTGTAATTCACAACCTCTTTTCAGGATTCAATGACCCTTTCACAGGATTGGCCTATGGCAATCAGAAAACACATGTATTTATATTACAATTCATAAAAGTAGCAAAATGACAGTTGAGAAGTAGCAATGAAAATAATTTTAAGGCTGTGTTTCACAAAAGAAACTGTATTGTGGGTTTTCTGCATTAGCATTGTTATGAACTTAGAGACTCAGAAAGATTGTAGATTCATCAATTCCCCTTTCTTATGTTATAAAAATAGAAATTGCCCTTTTCTTTTGCCACCTCTCTGCTCACCTTCATCAGATCTGTGGATTCTGATCCACACAGGTTAGCTTCCCTCCAATTCATCTTCCCTACTCACTGACTCATTTGGCATGCACCAAGCTATCCTAAGAAGCCTGCTATACCTTCTGGTCCTATACTCTCCCTCCATATCTTTGACCACTTTCATCAAAACTGCAGAGCCTGAACCATATATATATAAAAGCTTCTCTTCCCTCATCAATCTTCCCTACTCCCTGAGTCCTCTGGCACATAGAAGCTTCCCTGACCTGTGTGCTAGACTAAGTCGACCTACATTTTTCTGCCATCTCTCTGCCCACCTTCATCAGAACTTCAGCTCCAGAAATATACAGACCTGCTGATCCAGAACAAAACACTCCAAGGATACCTAACAGAAGCCTGCCATACCAGGACAATTGCAGGTACCCCCCCCCCCCAATACCTACTACAACAGGAACATCCAGAGATCAAAGCTATCCAGATGGCTATAGGCTCGCAAAAGAACAAGATCAACAAAAGTTAGGGCAATATGAATCTTCTGGGCACAGCTACCTTACTGTATCAAGCCCTGGGTATCCTAACACAAGAAAATGACCATAAATGAAGGTAGGAGTGTTGGATTTTATCAAAGGCATTTTCAGCATCTATTGAGATAATCTTGATTTTTTTCTTTGAGTTTGTTTATATGGGGAGTTACTTTGATGGATTTTCATATAATGAACCATCCCTGAATCCCTGTGATGAAGACTATTTGATCTTAATGGATACCATCTTCAATGTGTTTCTCAATTCAGTTTGCTAGTATTTGGGTATTTTTGTATCAATGTTCATAAGAGAAATTGGTCTGAAGTTATCCTTTTTTGTTCAGTTTTTGTATGGTTTATGAATCAGGGTGACTGTGGCCTCATAGTTTAGAAGTACTCTTTCTTTTTCTATTTTATGGACTAGTTTGAAGAGTAAGGATATTAGTTTTTTGTTTTTGTTTTTTTTTAAAGTTTGGTAGAATTCTGCACTAAATCCATTAGGGCACCTGTGGGTTGATTTTGTTGTTGTTGTTTGTTTGTTTGTTTTTGGTTTTGTTTTGTTTTGGTAGAGAGACATTTTTTTTTTCTTTTTTATTGGACATTTTCTTTATTTGCCTTTCAAATGTTATCCACTTTCCTGGTTTACCCCCTCCCAGAAACTCCCTATCCCACCCCCCTCATCCTTCTTCTATGAGGGTGTTCCTCCACCCACCCACCCACTCCCACCTCCCCGCCCTCGATTCCCCTACACTGGGTCATTTATCCAGCCTTCAAAGGACCAAAGAACTCCCCTACCATTGATGCCTGACAAGGCCATCCTCTTTTGTATATGCACCTGGAGTCATGTGTACTCCTTGGCTGGCAGCTTAGTCTTTGGGAGCTCTGGGGGATCTGGTTGGTTGGTATTGTTGTTCTTCCTGTGAGGTTGCAAACTCTTTCAACTCCTTCAGTCCTTTCTCTAACTCCTCTATTGGGGACCCTGTGCTTAGACCAATCTATGATGTGAGCAAATGTCTGTGAGCATCCACCTCTGTATATGTAGGGCTCTGGCAGGGCCTCTCAGGAGACAGCTATATCAGGCTGCTTTCAACAAGCATTTCTTAGCATCCACAATAGTGTTGGGGTTTGGTGACTATATGGGATGAATCCCCAGATGGGACAGACTCTGGATGGCTTTTTCTTCAGTCTCTGCTCTACATTTTGTCTTCATATTTTCTCCCGTGAGTATTTTCTTCTCTTTTCTAAGAAGGTCCACAGTACCCACACTTTGGTCTTCCTTCTTCTTGAGCTACATGTGGTCTGCGAATTGTATCTTGGGTGTTCAGAGCTTTGGGGCTAATATCCACTTATCAGTGAGTGCATACCACGCATGTTATTCTGCAACTGGGTTACCTCATTCAAGATGATATTTTCTAGTTCCATCCATTTGGCTAAGAATTTCATGAATTCATCATTTTTAATAGCTGGATAGTACTCCATTGTGTAAATATAGAGAGACTTTCAGTGACTGTTTTTATTTCTTTAGCAGTTATGGGGCTGTTTAAATAATTTTCCTAATCTTGATTTAACTTGGTAAGTGGGATATGTCTAGAAAATTATGTCTCCATTTTCATTACTGATTTTGTTTATCTGGATACTGTTTCTGGGTCTCTTGGTTAGTTTGACCAAGGGATTATCTATCTTGTTGATTTTTCTTGAAGAACCAGCTCTTAGTTTTGTTGATTCTTTTTATTGTTTCCTTTGTTTCTAACTGATTCACTTCAGCCCTGATTTTGATTATTTTCCACCTTCTAGGATTCTTTGGTGTGGTTTGCTTCTTCTTCACCATCTTATTTTTTTCTATAGTTTCCAGGTGTACTTTTAAATTGATGGTATGAGAACTTTCTAATTTCTGTATGGAGGCATTTATTGTTATTAGTCTTATCACTGCTTTCATTGTATCCCACAAATTTGGGTATGTTGTACCTTCATTTTCATTGTATTCTAGAACGTCTTTAATTTCATTATTTCTTCTCTGACCCAGAGATCACTGAGTAGAGAATTATTCAATTTCCATGAGTGTGTATGCTTTCTGGTGTTTCTGTTGTTGTTAATGTCGACTTTTAATAAATGGTTTTCTGAAAAGATACAAGGGATTGTTTCAGTTTTCTTGTATCTGTTGAGGATTGCTTTGTGATTGAGTATATGGTCAATTTTGGAGAAGTATCCATGAGGTACTGAGAAGAAAGCATATGATGTTTGGGTGAAATGTTCTATAGATTTTGGTTAGATCCATTTGATTCATTATATCTGTTATTCTCATTATTTTTCTGTTTAGTTTTTGTCTGGAAATCTGGTCATTTGGTGAGAGTGGGATGTTTTAGTCTTCAACTATTAATGTGAAGTGTTTGAATGCTCCCTTTACATATGTGTTTGGACCATAGTTGTTGTGAATTGAGAAATCATCTTTGTAGATTTATTCTGTTGCTGAATATGAAGTGTCCTTCCCTGTCTCTTTTGATTAATTTTGATTGAAAATCTATTTTGTTGCACATTAGAATGGCTACTCCAGCTTGTTTCTCTGATCCATTTACTAGGAAAACATTTTCCAGACTTTTACTCTGAAGTCATGTCTATCTTTATTGAGGAGATGTGTTTCTTTAATGCAGCAGAATGATTGATCCTGTTTTCCCATCCATTCTGTTAGCCTGTGTCTTTTCATTGAGGAATTGAGTCCATTGATATTGTGAGATATTAAAGACCAGTAATTGTTATTTCCTCTTTTTTGATGTTGATAGTGTGTGTGTGTGTGTGTGTGTGTGTGTGTGTGTACTTTCCTTGTTTTTGTTGGTATTGATTTACTTATTTCCTGTGTTTTCTTGGATATAATTATCCTTCTTAGGTTGAGGTTTCCATTCTAGAATTTTCTGTATGGCTGTATTTCTGGGTAAATATTATTTGAACTTTGATTTTTATCTTGAAATATCTTGTTTTCTCCATCTATGCTGATTGAGAGTTTTGCTGGGTATTATAGTCTAGGTTGGCATCTGTGATATTTTAGAAGTTGCAAGGTATCTGTCTAGGACCTTCTATCTTTTAGAGTCTCTGTAGAGAAGACAGACATAATTCTGATAGGTCTGCCATTTTATGTTACCTGAATTTTTTTTCCCTTGCATCATTTAATACTCTCTCTTTGTTCTGTAGATTTTGTGTTTTAATTATTATGTTCTGGGATGATTCTCTTTTCTGGTCAAGTCTAATTAGTATTCTATAAGCTTCTTGTATATTTATAGCATCTCTTTCTTTAGGTTGGGAAAATTTTTTTCTATGACTTTTGTTGAAAATATTTTCTGGGCCTTGGAGTTGGGATTTTTCATATCTTCTACTCCTATTATTCTTATGTTATGTCTGTTCATGGTATGCTAGATTTTGTGAATGTTTTATGGAAGGAATTTTTTATTTAACATTTTCTTTGACTGATGTATCAACTTTTTCTATTGTAACTTCTATTCCCGAGATTCTCTCTTCCATCTCCTGTATTCTTGTTGATGATGCTGGTATCTATTGGTACTGTTTTCTCCCCTAGGTTTTCCATCTACAGACTTTTTTTTTTTTGATTTGTGTTTTCTTTAATGCTTCTATTTTCACTTCCAGGTCTTTCACAATTTTATTTCTTTCACTTATTTAGCTGTATTATTTCCCTATGGCTTTAAGGGATTTATTTGTTTCCTTTTTAAAGACTTCTATTTGTTTGATTGTATTCTCCTGTATTTCTTTAAGGGATTTATTCATTTCCTATTTATAGGCCTCTATCATCTTTATTAGATTTGATTTAAGGTTATTTTCTTGTGTTTCGGTTGTATTAAGATATCGAGCACTTGCTCTACTAGGGGAGCTGTGCTTTGAAAGTGTCATATTGCTGGATTTTGTTGATAATGTTCTTTCAAGGGTCTTTAGCCTTCTCGATGGTTTTGAATCCTAGATGTCCTTATTGTAGGAGGTATTGGAAGAGGTGTGAAATTCAATAGTCCTTGTGTGCGAGGCCTCTGATGGGTATATTTTGGCTGTGTGGTTAGAGACCTGCAAGTCTGGATGGTTCAGAAGCCTCACATCTGATGAAGATGGTTGGAGAGGTAGCAAGAGAATGGAGATCTTGCTGGGCTAGATTGGTAGGTTGGCTTCATCCAAAGCACTCAGAAAGCAAGGAAAATTTGTGGGGGAAAGGAAGCTTTCCTGTATAGCTCAAGAGTATGATGGAGATGGCAGAAAGGTGGCAGGAGAATGAAAGACTCCCTGGGATAGCAGGCTGCACAGGACAGCTTGGCTTGTCGCAGAGGCCTGAAGTTTTAAAAATTGATTAAAAAGAACTAAAAGGTTGGAGTGAAGTTACTGTGTTCTAATCCTGCCTTTGTGAGGTATAAAGTTTTTGACTTTAAATAACTTAATAACTCTGTATAAAGACTATTTGTATAATTATATTATGGCTATTAGTCATAATTGTAAAATTCTATACATTTTATGAACATATTTAAAATGAAATGTCACTTTTATGAACAACAGTATAAAGTTATTGAGCACATAGAAAGTGCTATTGGTTTGAATAAATAATCATCACATCAAATGCCAGAGCTATATTGTGAGGATAACTATGCAAAAATTTAATACTATTAGACTATTCACTCATAAGCTGGTTTTTGAAATCCATTTGGAAAATATTCACTTGTCAATGGATTCATATATCAAACATGTGCTAAAGACATTCAATTTCACAATGTGGAATGCCTAAAATTTTAAGGTGCATAATATTAACTTTTATTATATGTGCCGAAACTAAAAGTCAGAATTTAAGATGCCAATATAGGGTCCGTGGTATTCTGGTAGCAATAATATATTTATCTCCCATCTGTATATATTTATATAACTTGTATTTATACATCTGTATTTATTCATATGTATTTACACATATGCAAGCATATATATGATTTAGTTCCACATATATGCATATTCATTCGTAGATGTATATATTAAATATTTTCAGAAAGATCTAAACAGTCTAAACCTCTATTACTTGAGCATCAAATTCGATTTGAACTATTTGAATGAAGGATGTGTAGGTATATAGATTGTATTTTCATGAGGGTCTTACAATCAATTATTTGTGCATATTTAAGGACAGCCCCCCCCTCTCTCTCTCACACACACACACACACACATACATTCTTTCTCTCTCTCATTTTTTCTTGTATAAGTTGCATACTCCTTCAATGTGCACACTCACACTACATTCCTTCTTTCTCTATCTGTAGATGACATTTACCTCTGATCAATTTATTTTAAAGACTTTTAACACAGATTAGACTAGCTATTTTGATTCAAGTGTCTATTCATTGAGAATGAGGCTATGCTCTAGTGGATGTCACTATACTTATGCATGTTAAGTAGAATTAATTGAATGTTGTGGCATACAAAACATAATACTAAGACAAATATAACAATGATGAGCAAGGAAGAAGTGGGAGATACAAAGTTAGGAGATGAATCCATTGGGGAAGCTCCAGAGGTCGCTTAAGAGGGGCATTGGAGAATATATTCTCCTGTATATCTGCAATGCAATAAATATGAGCAAATAATACATAAATATAAACACTTATATATAAACATATATAAATATATTATAAAATGTAAATGTAAATGAACTGTTTGTCTCTTTTCTTCTTTTATTTATAACTAATTCTTTTTTAATTTTATTTTCTGATATTTATTTATATACATTTCAAATCTTTTCCCCTTTGGAAACCCCCTATTCTGTCCTGCGCTACCGTCTCGCCAGCAAGAACAATGTGGCACACAAAGGATCCTTCTGCAGTTAAGCTTTAATGCATCTTGAGAGGGAGAGCATAAGCTTGCCAAGAGTGGAGACCCCGAACAACAGAACACCCGTCCCTTATACAGGCCACAGCGCTCGCCTGGGACGTGGAGCTTCCCCATTGGCTCCACGCACATCAGGCCAGATGACGCCACGAGAGAGGCTGAGACTCTGAGGTGGAAAATTACCAGGTAAATGCGCACTAGCCTGTTTACAACTTGTCCTCGGCCGGATGTAGACGCCATCTTGTAATGGCGAATGTGGGTGCGACTCGGGCGGCTCCCCACATCTCCCCCTTTTCATTTCTGTAAGCAAAGTAGGACACTCTTAAAAGGGCGGAGACAGAGGTCAAATCCCCTGACCAAAAGGTTGGGCCTTGTACAGGAGACGACCCTTAAGCTCATGCGCGCCCGAGGTCTTCCTGATCTGCCCAGTGCCGTTTTTTAGAGGTAGGGAAACTAAGGCACTCAACCCTCATGTAGATGACATATCTCCCAAGGCGACCCACAATGATGACCGCCTTGTGCGATGCTTTGCTCGACATCCCTCAAGAGCTGCTCAGACCAAACACTCTACCCAGTGCAATGAGACTAGACTTGCGGGTGTGCAAGAACAGTCTGGCTGGCGACCTACTGCTATTGTTTAAGCATGGACAGTCAAACACCGGCGAGGCTCCTTGTTCTAAGACAACAAGTGCCTGCGCAATGACCACCTTGTCTCTTTTAGTCTGGGCCCTGAGTTTGCAGATGAGCCATAGGAGCAACACCAACCCACAGCAGAGCGCTGCTCCAAACAATCCCACCCCCACCC
>JADRCH010000322.1:152181-210496 GCA_019843965.1 Rhynchomys soricoides | reverse complement strand
AAGAAAGAAAGAAAGAAAGAAAGAAAGAAAGAAAGAAAGAAAGAAAGAAAGAAAGAAAGAAAGACTGATTATAGACTTTGAGAAAATCAACAAGATAGAAAAACCCTTAGCCAGATTAAACAGAGGACACAGAGAAAATATCCGAACTAACACAATCATAAATGAAAAGGGAGACATAATAACAGAAACTGTGGAAATTCAAAAAACCATCAAATCCTACTACAAAAGCATATGCTCAATAAAACTGGAAAATCTGTATGAAACAAACAATTTTCTAGACAGATACTAGTTATCAAAGTTAAAACAGGTTCAGATAAACCATCTAACCAGTCCCAGAAACCCTGAAGAAATTGTAGCAGTCATTAAACACCTCCCAACCAAAAAAAAAAAAAAAAAAAAAAGCCCAGGACAAGATGTGTTTGGTGCAGAATTCTATCAGACCTTCAAAGAAGACTTAGTACCTTTACTCTTCAAACTAT
Source organism: Rhynchomys soricoides (assembly GCA_019843965.1). Classification (NCBI taxonomy): domain Eukaryota; kingdom Metazoa; phylum Chordata; class Mammalia; order Rodentia; family Muridae; genus Rhynchomys; species Rhynchomys soricoides. The sequence continues at coordinate 210,017 of JADRCH010000322.1, read as the reverse complement.
TCCACAAAACAGAAACATAAGGAATGCTACCCAATTCATTCTATGTAGCTACAGTTACACTGATAACCAAACCACACAAAGACCCAACAAATACCGATGCAAAAATACTCTATACAATTCTCACAAACTGAATCCAAGAACACATCAAAACAATCATCTGTCATGATAAATTAGGCTTCATCCAAGAGATGAAGGGTTGGTTCAATATACTGAAATCCATCAATGTAATTCACTATATAAACAAACTCAAAGGGGGGGAAACCAAACATGATCATCTCATAAGATGCTGAGAAAACATTTGAAAAATATTCAATACTCCTCCATGGTAAAGGTCTTGGAAAGATAAGGAATTGAAGGTGGATACCTAATCATAGTGAAAGCAATATACAGCAAACCAGTACCTGATATCAAACTAAATGAAGAGAAACTTGAAGCAATCCCACTAAAATGAGGGACCAGACAATGCTGCCCACTCTCTCCCTATCTATTTGATACAGTACTAGACATCCTTTCCAGACCAATTAGAAAACAAAACTAAGTCAAAGGGATAAAAAGTGAAAAGGTAGAAGTCAAAGTGTCACAATTTGCAGAAGATATGATAGTATATTTAAGTAACACCAAAAATTCCACCAGAGAACTCCTAAACCTGATAAACAACTTCAGCAAAATAGCTGGATATAAAATTAACTCAAATTAATCAGTAGCCTTTCTCTACTAGAAAGATAAAGAGGCTGAAAAAGAAATTAGAGAAACGACACACTTCACAATAGTGACACATAATATAAAATAGCTAGGTTTCATTCTAACCAAGCAAGTGAAAGATCCCTGTGACAAAAAGTTCAAGTCTCTGAATAAAGGAATCTGAAAAGCCCTCAGAAGATTAAAAGATCTCCCATGCTCATGGATTGGCAGAATTATTATAGTAAAAATGGCTATCTTGCCAAAAGCAAACTACAGATTAAATGGTATTCCCATCACAAATTCCCACTCAAGTTTTCATAGAGTTAGAAAGAGCAATTCAAAAATTCTCTTGGAATAACAACCCAGGATAGTGAAAACTATTGTCAACAATAAAAGAACTTCTGGAGCAATCAACATCCCCGACTTCAAGCTGTATTACAGAACAATAGTGATAAACACTGCATGGTATTGGTACAGTGACAGGCAGATCGATCAATGGAATAGGACTGAAGACCAAGAAATGAATCCACACACCCATGGTCACTTGTTTTTTGACAAAGGAGCTAAAACTACCCAGTTGACAAAAGACAGCCATTTTCAACAAATGGTGCTGGTTCAACTTGAGGTCAGCATGTAGAAGAATGCAAATCTTATCTCCTTGTACACAGCTCAAGTCCAAGTGGACCAAAGACCTCCATGTATAACCAGATACTCTGAAAGTAATAGAAGAGAAAGTAGAGAAGAGCCTCAAACACTTTTGCACAGGGGAAATTTTCGTGAACAAAACACCAATGAGTTATGGTCTAACATCAACAATGAACAAATGGAATGTCATAAAATTATAAAGCTTCTGTAAAGCAAAGGGCACTGTCAATAGGACAAAAAGGCAACCAACAAATAAGGAAAAGACCTTTACCAATTCTATATCTGACAGAGGTCTAATATCCAATATATAAAAGGATCTCAAGAAGTTAGACCATATAACCCTATAATTGGTGTACAGAGCTAAACAACTTTTTCTCAACTGAGAAATGTAAAATGGCCTAGAAGTACCTAAAAAAATGTTCACTATCCTTAGTCATCAGGGAAATGTAAATCAAAACAACACTGAGATTCCAATTCACACCAGTCAGAATGGCTAAGATCAAAAACTCAGGAGACAAAAGATGCTGGTAGTAAAGTGGAGAAAGAAGAACACTCCTCCAGTGTTGGTGTATAACTGGTATCCTTCTGGAAATCAGTCTGGCAGTTCCTCAGAAAACTGAATATAGTACTAACTGAGGACCCAGATATACCACTCCTGGGCAAATACCCAAAAGATGCCCCAACATATAACAAGGACACATACTCCACTATGTTCATAGCAGCCATATTTATAAAAGCCAGAAGCAGGAAAGAACTCAGATGTCCTTCAACAGAGGAATGGATACAGAAAAGTGGTACCTTTACACAATGATGTGCTACTAAGCTATTAAAAACAATGACTTCATGAAATTCACAGGCAAATAGATGAAACTAGAAAATATCATCCTGAGTGAGGTAATCCAGTCTTAAAAGAACACACATGGTATGCACACACTGATAAGTGGATATTAGCCCAAAAGCTTGGAATACCCAAGATACAATTCACAGACCATATGAAGCTCAAGAAGAAGAAAGACCAAAATGTAGATTCTTTAGTCTTTCTCAGAAGGGAGAACAAAATACTCACAGGAGGAAATAAGGAGACAAAGTGTATATCAGAGAATGAAGTAAAAGCCATCCAGAGACTGCCCCACCTGAGGATTCATCCCATAGACAGACACCAAACCCAGATACTACTGCTGATGCCAAGAATTTCTTGCTGACAGGAGGTTGTTATACCTGTCTCCTGATAGCCTCTGCCAGAGCCTGACAAATACAGAGATGGATGCTTGCAACCCACAATTGGACTCACCAAGGGTCCCCTTTGGAGGAGTTAGAGAAAGGACATAAGGATCTGAAGGGTTTTGTAACCCCATAGGAAGAACAACAATATTAACCAACCAGAAACCCTAGAGCTCCCAGGTACTAAACCACCAACCAGACAGTACACATGGAGGGTCCCAGGGCTCCAGCACATATGTAGCAGAAGATGGCCTGGTCTGGCATCAATAGGAGGAGAAGCTCTTGGTCTTGTGAAGTCTTAATTCACTATTGTAGGGGAATGCCAGGGTGGTGAAGTGGGCTTGTGTGGGCAGGAGGGGGAGCATCCTCATAGAAGCAGGAGAAGGGCATGGGCAAAGGGGAAACCCAGAAAAGGGGATAACATTTGAAATGTAAATATATAAAATATCAAATAAAAAATTAAAAAACTTCATTTACTATAGTATAATGAATAGATGTCGTTGACAAATAAGAAATATCGACAAGAGGGCAGGGAGGAAGTGTGGGATATGATACAGTTGGTGGGTGGACTAGGAAGAAAATAAAATCTGGAGTGAAAAAAAAATAAAATGTAGGAATATATACAAAAAAAAAGAAAAGAAAAGAAGAAAACAAAAGAAAATAAAATAAATGAAAAGTCATGGAAACAAGGACACGCTTTTGGAGGTTGAATGTTCCACATATATAATCACTGCACTTTGGTGTGTTCTGAACTAAATAAAGAAATTTCTTTAAAGAATCAGAGAGAAGCAATATTGTATGGATATAGAAAAAATAAAGATTTATTGGGCAGATAGAAATGATGTTAAGTTAGCAGATTAATAGGGAATTGACACTTAGGGCCTGTGAATTCCCCAACCATGGGTTCCTGGTTATATTTGCCATATCAAGCATATGTGCACAGCATTAAAACTGACTTTCAGTCTAATCCTAAGGCAACCATTTACACCCATAATAATTGTGTCACTATTGCACACATGAGTACATCTCACAATAATGGTCTTTATTTTAGTTCATTTATATCACACTATGTCCTCCAAAGGCTCATTACTAAAAAAGGAACACAAGATCTGTAAGAGTCAGGAAGGATAAGATTGAAACACTGTTTTTGAGACATGACTAAACTAATGTGCTCATAAACACATAACAATTAGAGTTGATTGCATAAGACCAGCATACAATCAAGCCAGTCAAAATTCAACTATATAGGGGAGAAATACTCAAGAGCTCCTATCTCCAGCCAAGTAGATATTAACAGTTGACTTCTTGGGGAGAAAGAGTTAGTTTACATTAAAAATGTGGCCACTGTTAAGAGGCTATGAGCCAGTGGGTGGACTGCCCCCAAATTGGAATCAGTGTGATAGAGTAATTAATAATAATAATAATAATAATAATAATAATAATAATAATAATAACAATAATTTTATTACTATAAATTATAAAACAAAACATGAATTTGGAAGGGAGTAGAGGTGAAAGGTTAGAAGTGGGAGGAGGAGTAGGCTTAATGGAAATACAGTGCTTACATGTAAAAATTCAATAATTAAAACAACTATTATTATTAATCTATATATCAGAAAATCAATATTAAAAGAAATCAATATAAAGTGTGCAGATAGAGTTGACAATATTTTATAAATGTGTGTGTGTGTGTGTATGCATGTGTATGTACACTTGTGTTATAATCAGGGTAATTAAAGACATTAAAGCTGTTTATCAAATCACAAAAAATTACTTTCAGCAGAAGTAACTAAGAGAAAATAATATCTATACTTCTAAACTTTAGAACATTTTCTTTGTGAGGAAACATTTTAATTGCTATCATGCATCTTTAGAATGCTTATTATGATTTTAGGAGATGATTTTACCCCATATGCTGTACAGGAGTTACTCCTACGTAGTTGTAGTGGTAAGTCTAACTTGTGGCTACTGCCATGGATTCTTGATGTCAATGTGAATTAGTTATTTCCAAAGTCTCTGAAGCATGGTTCCTTTTAGTAGATAAATCTGTGACATTGGGTGTCATAATTTTTATTGCTCTGAGAAATGAAAAAAAAAAACATTAAATCACAATTTCAGACTTTATCTCAAACTAAATTTATTGTGCGCTCTGTTGTGCATACTGTATATATTTAAGTAATTCATCACATCTTTCTAAGAAAAATTGTTATAGAGCAGCTTGGCAACTTTAGTGTCTTATTTTTTTCTCTTTTGTATTTTCCACTGAATGAAACATATTTTATTTTATGGGACATTTTTCTCATAAACGAATTTCTATAAAACTTAAGATAGTGGTTAAATTGTTGGTGGTGTTTAAAACATTTGCCAGGTGAGTTATTTAGAGTTATTGTTGCTATGTCAAATATATAGCAGAATAATTAACAAAAGAAAGATTAATTTTGCTTTATTTTTTTGGGGGGGGGAAGGGGGGTGTTTCTCATCTCCCCTCCACCATGGTTTCATAAGTTTATTACATGATTCCTTGGCTGCTTCTTCTATGCAAATACTAATAATGCCATTACCATCCAAAAAATATTTCAAGAATACAATTACAGCACAAGAAAGCCCTACTTATCAGGTAAATATTATATAGACAAAAGATTTGTTCTACCTAATTGTGTAATTTTACCCCATACAGCTTAGTAGTCAATGGAAAGACAGCACCCTCATTCAAAGCCTGCCTCTATTTAGTTAATTATCTATGGGAATGTTTTCACCCATATAGAAGAGGACAAGTGATTGAATTACTAGTATACACAGTTCTTAATCAAATCAAGTGAACAGTAAATAATAATAGTAGTGTTAATAAATAATATTGTTATGTTTTTTTTAGAATCACAGAACTTATGGAATATATATATGTATATATATATATATATATATATATATATATATAGAGAGAGAGAGAGAGAGAGAGAGAGAGAGAGAGATACTGAGATACAGTAATACAGAGATACAGAGATATAAATATAGATTAATAGATATATAGATATACAGTCTGTAGCCCAACTCTCCTAACAATGGGGAGCTGAGAATGGGAAGTTTATAATTTTAGCAGTTGCTCAGTCACACTAGGCTAGTTGTTTCACCTGGTCTTTGTATAAGCTAGAAACCTGAAGAAGTAGGATCCAACAGATGTACTGGTAAGTAAGTACAAGCATGTGAAAAAGAGTGAGTCTTCCTTTTTCCAATGTCCTTATGTAGGCTTCCAACATGGGTCCTAGATTAAAGATGTAGGCCACAATGCCTAGATCTAGCACTTGCTTTGTCCCAGGCTGGGTTTGAACTCAGAGGTCTACTTTCCTTAGTCTCCTGGCATGTACAAACTTGGCTGGACCTAAGGTGCTCATAGCCAGTACTTCTCAAGATCTCCATGTCAAGATCCATGTCAGAAGTCTGTGTCTTCCAGACTCAAGATCTGCATCACAGGTATGCCTTCCTTTTCTGAATTGTAGTTTATTCCTGATGTAGTCAAGTTGACCACTAAGAATAGCCATCACAGATGATTATTGGATAGTATATGCACATGATTTAGAAGCACCACACATGTAATTAAATGTTTATACCTATAAGCATTGGTACCAACAGAAAAATTGGTCTGAGAAACTACTTTGTTCAGTCAAAAGAAATTAAAAAAAAAAAAATTGGTCAAGAGCCGAGGATAAGAGTCTCAATTCTCATCATGAAACAGGACATCAACTCTAAGGCCTCACTACTAGATCAGAGAATATCACAGAAAAGAAGGGAGAAAGAGTGTACTAGTCATATGTGTGGAGTAATATTGCCAAATGCTGTCTTCTGTCCTTAAAATGACTATCACAATTATAATCTAAAAGAATCTCTGGTTACCTGCACAAAATCTATGCTAGATTCAGGGAGTCAATATCCTGCATATATGCAGTAGATTTTCTGGAGGTCACAGCATGTGACCTCCAGAAAAGACCTATGAGGTCTTATTGTCAGTAGGTAGTTGATACAGGAAGGAGACTCACTGCAAGTTGGTGTCCATTGGTAGGTTTTCTATGCTCCATAGATAGCTCCACATCCATGTACATGTGGGAAACACTAACTGGATATAGTAGGTAATCCAGAATATATATATATCTTGTTTTTGAGGTAGAGTATGATGCAAAGACAAGGCAGAGGGGAAGTTGGAGAGGAAACTAAGAAGAGATGTGAACATATTTCATTACATACAAGTATGCAATTCTCCAAAAAATATTAATTATGTTTTGGCATTAAAAATAAAAATAAATATGAAGTGGTGAATTGCTCTATCCATGTCTTTTAAAAGATGACATGAAATTTTGATGGGGATTGCAATAAATCTATAGTTTGCTTTTCGAAAAATGTCCATTTCTACTTTGTTAATTCTACCAATCCATGAGCATGAGAGATCTTTCTATCTTCTGAGGTCTTCTTAGATTCCTTTCTCCAGGGATTTGAAATTCTTGTCATACAAATCTTTCACTTGCTTGGTTAGAGTTACATCAAGATATTTTAGATTAATTTTGACTTTTGTGAAGGGTGTGGATTCCCATATTTCCTTCTTAGCCTGTTTATCCTTTATATAGAGGAAGGTTACTGATTTGTTTGAGTTAATTTTATATCCTCCCACTTTGCTGAAGTTGTTTATCATTTGTAGGAGTTCTCTGGTAGAAGTTTTGGGGTCAATTATGTATACTCTCATATCATCCACAAATGCTGATAACTTGACTTCTACTTTCTAACTTGTATTCATTTGATTTCCTTTTGTTGTCTATTTGCTCTAGCTATAACTTTGAGTACTACATTGAAAAAATAACGAGAGAGTGGAAAGCCCTGTCTTGTCCCTGATTTTAGTGAGATTGTTTCAAGTTTCTCAGCCTTTAGTTTGCTGTTGGCTGTTGGTTTGCTGTATATTGTTTTATATTATGTTTGTATGTGTGCCTTGGATTCCTGATCTCTCCAATACTTTTAACATAAAGGGCAGTTGTATATTACCATCTAATTAGGTGATCATGTGTTTTTTTCCATTGAGTTTGTTTATATAATTGATTAGCTTGATGGTTTTCTGAATATTAAACTACTCCTGCATCCTTGGTATAAAGCCTATTTGATCATGGTGAATGATGGTTTTGGTGTGTTCTTGGATTCAGTGTGTGAGAATATTATTGAGTATGTTTGGATGGATAATCATATGCAAAATTGGACTGAAGTTCTCTTTCTTAGTTAGGTCTTTATGTGAGTTAGGTGTCAGAGTAATTGTGGTATCATAGAATGATTTAGGTAGTGTTCCTTTCTTTTCTATTTTGTGGAATACTTTGAGGAATATTGGTCCTAGCTCTTCTTTGAAGTTCTTGTAGAAATCTGGTCTAAAACCAAATGGCCCTGGTTGCTTTTTGGGGGGATGGCAAGTGGAGACTTTTAATGACTGCTTTTCTTTCCTTAGGGGTTAGGGGACTCTTTCGATTATTAACCTGATCTTGATTTAACTTTGGCACAGATCAGTCTAGAAAATCATCCATTTCATCTTGATTTTCCAGGTTTGTTGAGTAAAGGCTTTTGTAGGAGGATCTGATGATTTTTTTTTAATTTCCTTAGTTCCTTAGTTTCTTTTGTTCTGTCTCACTTTTCATTTTTGATTTTGTTAATTTGCATACTGTCTCTGTGTCTTTCATTCAGAATAACAAAACAAGCACACACACTGATAGTGAAAAGTATTTTCAACAATAAAAGAACTTCTGGGAAATCACCCTCTCTGACCTCAAGCTGTAATGCGGATATTTGCCAAAAATGTCAGAATACCTATGATACAACTCATAGACCATGTGAAGGTTAATAAAAAGGAAGGCCCAAGTGATGCTACTTCAATCCCACTTTGAAGGAGGATCAAAATAATCATCAGATGCAAAGGGAGACAGGGACCTGGGTGGGCAAGGGAAGGAAGAAGGAAAAGTGGGGCAGGATCAGGTTTTGGGGGGAGACAAGAGACAAGCCCAGAAGACCAGCCGAATGAATAGAATATGCAACAGTAAGGGGTGGAGTGGGAGAACCTCTAGAGAGTCTCTAAAACCAGTGATATTAGAGGCTCACAGAACCCAATTGGGATGACCTTAAATGAAATGTCCAACAGTTGGCAAGTGGAACTTAAAGACATCACCTCCAGTACATATACATGGCCACTATTTGAGACATGAGTCACACAACCATCTTCAAAATTCTTGACCCAGAATTGTTCAGGTCTCAAAGAAATGCTGGAACAAAAATGGAGCAGAGACTGAAGGAAAGACCTTCCGTAGATGGTCACAACTTGGGATCCATCCCATGTGCAGGCACTAAACCCTAAGACTACTACTGATGAGATGTTGTGCTTGCAGGAGGAACCTAACATGACTGTCCTCTGAGGGGGTCTGCTAGCAAATGACTGAGACAGATGTAGATACTTACAGCCATCCATTGGACTAAGGTCGGGGACCACTACGGAAGAGTTAGAAAAATCACTGAAAGAGCCGAATGAGATTATAATTCCATTGGAAGGAGAACAGCATCAACTAATCTGCAGCCCACAGAGGTCCCAGAAGCTAAGCTGCTAACCAAGGAACATACATGGGCTGGTCTGTGGCTTCTGCTTCATGTGTAGCAGAGGTCTGCCTTATCTAGTCTCAGTGGGAGAGGATGCACTTAATCCTGTAGAAACTTGATGTTCCAGAGAAGAGGGGTGCTATTGAGATGAGGTGGGAGTAGGTAGGGAAATATCTCTCAGAAGAAAAGGTGAGTGAAGATGGGGTGAAGAACTCTTGGAGGGGAGGGATCAGGAAGCAGAGCAATATTTGGAATGTAAGTAAAATAATTTATAAATAATAAAATCAAGTATGTTCTTGTATTCTCTCATAAGTAGATCGTTTGGCAATATCCTTGAAAAATTTTGTTAGGTTAAACATAAATTAGTCTTTGCTAAAGTGACCCTCATAGATTCCAGGGAGTTTCCACTGTTCTAGGTTTCTACATTGTCACCCAATGCCCTAAATTCCAGTCTTTTCCAGACCCTCCTGCCTCCAACTGATCCCTCTTGTTCTCATCCCCACTCACTCCTAGTTTACCTACAAATTCTATTGGAGATCGAAGTGTCCCCTTTGAGCCCTCCATGTTACTTAGCCTCTCTAGGTATAGTAGATTGTAGCATGATTATCTTTACTTAACAACTACTATCCACTTATGAGAGAGTATATAGCATGTTGGTTTTTCTGGGTCTGGGCTACGGCACTTGGTGATTTTTTTTTCTAGTTCTGTTTGCCTGCAAATGTCATAATGTCATTTGTTAAAGAGAAGAGTACTTCATTGTGTAAATTAGCACATTTTCTTTCTTTCTTTCTTTCTTTCTTTCTTTCTTTCTTCCTTTCTACCCATTGGAGGGATATTGAGTGTTTTTTCCAGTTTCTAGCTATTATGAACAATATTGCTAAGAACATAATTGAGCAAGGGTCCTTGTGAAACATGCTTTGGCTATATGCCCACTAGTGGTGTAACTGTGTAAAAAAAATTGAGTAAAAAAATTAAAAGTACACATCAACATATCTATCATATAGTATTCATGTTACATATTGATTCAAGAATCTGTCAAACAGTTAAGAAATATTGCCTTCTTAAGATGCCAGAATTTATCCTCAGACAAGTAAAACTTGACTCTACATTTTAGCTGACATGCATAAAATCGACATACTAGAAATAGCTCTATAATTAAAATTTAATCAGTGTTTACATAAAATTGACTCATTATAATTGTAGATGTATATTAGCAAGATTGTGGTTTTATCTCCAGCAACATCAGTAAAGAGACTATCATGGTAAATAAGTTCCATGAGTTCTCCAGTTTTCTGGTACATATCAAAGTAGCTTTTATGAGATACTGTAGTGTTTTGTTATAATAGAATTATATCTAAAAACATAAATATTCCTTAAATAAAAATAATTTATTGTTTAAAATAAAAAAGCTAGCAATCTTCTGAGGCTTCAGAAAGTCATTTTTGCTCACAGAGAATCTAGCCAAATAGTCACGACAGCTAATAAGTGTTGTGGATGCTGAAAGTTGAAATAGCAAAGAAGAGGAAATTTAAAAGGCAACAATAAAATCTGAATCATAAATGGCCCTTTTTTTGTTTATTTGTTTGTTTGTTTTGGTTTTTCGAGACAGGGTTTCTCTTTGTAGCTCTGGCTGCCCTGGAACTCACTCTGTAGACCAGGCTGGCCTCGAACTCAGAAATCTGCCTGTCTCTGCCTCCCAAGTTCTGGGATTAAAGGCGTGCGCCACCACTGCCCGGCTATGGCCCTTTCTTTTATGAAATTTCTCTTTTTTTATTTTTTTGAAATATGTGTTTGTTTTAGTATCACTTTAATCACCTTATTTGCTTATGTATAAGAAGCAGATTTTCATGTAATAAAGTTTAGTGATGCTGTTGTAGCATCTAGTCATATCCTCTGGGCTCAAATTCTACTTTCAGTTCAGTTACTGTCCCCATTATGAGTATCATCTACTTCCCTAGACTCCTGAAACTCTACTAGTCATTTGTAGCATTGGACTTAACTTCTAACTCTGCTTGATATTGATATGCTTAAATTTCCAATGATAATTAGTGCCCACAATAAAAGGTGGAACAATGAATCCTTCCCAGGAGATTTTCATAGCCTTTTCCTGGAAACATCAGAATCAAAAATGTAATCAGATGTCTCTCTCTAAAATATCTTTCTTAAACAATATGACTTAAAAGCAAATACAGCTCTAGGATCCATGGACTGTATTATCAATCATGAAACACTAACACCACGGGATATCTACATTAGACCTCCTGTGTGGCCCATCACATTAATTGTGATCAGTGACCTATTGGGAAAAGATTTTTAAGCTAGTATAATTTCAAACAGCATTCTTCTAAGCACATTTCCTTATATCTGAAGATAGTGTCATTCTCACCTTTTAAAGAAGAAGAAGAAGAAGAAGAAGAAGAAGAAGAAGAAGAAGAAGAAGAAGAAGAAGAAGAAGAAGAAGGAGAAGAAAACTTCTCAGTAGAATGCAGGAAATAGTCAAAATCAGGGCCAAAGTCCATCAACTAGAAACAAAGAGAACAATACAAATAAAACAAAAACCAAAACCTGATTCTTTGCAAAAATCAACAAGATAGATAAACCCCTAGTCAAACTAACTAAAGGGCTCAGAGACAGTATCCAAATTAATAAAATCAGAAATGAAAATGGAGATAAAAGAACAGAAATTGAGGAAATTCAAACAATCATCAAAAGTCTATACTCAAGGAAACTGGAAAATCTAGATGAAATGGACGATATTCTAAAAAAAATAAAAAAATAAAAAAACCACATACTAAAGTTAAACCAAGAGCAGGAGAGCAGGTAAATTATCTAAACAGTTCCATATCCCCTAAGGAAATAAAAGAAGTCCCTAAAAACCTCCTAACCATAAAAAGCCCAGGGCCAGATGGTTTTAGTTTAGAATTCTACCAGCCCTCTAAAGAAGACCTAACACCTATATTCATCCAAACTATTCCATAAAATAAAAACAAAAGAAACATTATGTAATTCATTCTATGAAACCAAAATTACTCTGATACCTAAAACACACAAGGATCTAACAAAAGAAAAGAACTTCAAACCAATTTTGTTTATGCATATTGATGCAAAAATACTCAATAAAATTCTTGCAAACTGAATTCAATAACACATCAAAACCATCTTTGACCACGATCAAGTCTACATCATCCCAGGGATGCAAGACTGGTTCAATAAATAAAAATCCATTAATGTAATCCTCTGTATAAACAAACTTAAAGAAAAGAAATCACATGATTATCTCCTTAGATGCTGAAAAGGCATTTGACAAAATACAACACACCTTCATGTTAAAAGTATTGGAGAGATCAGAAATCCAAAGCCCATACCTAAAGCATAATAAAATCAATTTATAGCAAACCAAGAGCCAATATCTAATTAAATGGAGAGGTGCTTGAAGCAGTCCCACTATAATCAGGCATAAGACAAGAATGTCCATTCTCACATACGTATTCAATATAGTACTCAATGTTCTCACTAGAGAAATAAGACAACAAAAAGAGATCAAGGGGATACAGATTGGAAAAAGAAGAAATAAAGGTATCACTATTTGCAGAAGATACTATAGTATACATAAGCAACCACAAAATTCTGCCTGAGAACTTCGCCAACTTATAAACAACTTTAGGAAAGTAGCTGGATGTAAAATTAACTCAAATAAATCAGTAGCCTTCTTTTATCCAAATGATAAACATGCTGAGAAAGAAATTAGGAAAACAATACCTCTTATAATAGTCACAAATAAGACACCTTGATTTAACTCTACTTAAACAGTTAAAAGATCTGTATAACAATAACTTCAAGCCTTTCAAGAAAAACATCAAAGAAGACCTCAGAAAATGGAGAGATCGCTCATGCTCATGGATTGGCAAAATTAACACAGTAAAAATGACCATCCTACCAAAAGCAATCTACAGATTAAATGCAATCCCCATCAAAATCTCAACACAATTCTTCAAAGACATGGAAAGAACAATTCTCAAATTCATTGGGAAAAGCAAAAAACTCAGAAGAGAGAAAGCAATTCTTAACAATAAAAGAAGTTCTGGGGAAATCACCATTCGTGACCTCAAGCTATGATACAGAGCAATAGTGATAAATAGTATGGGTACATAGACAGACACATTGATCATTGGAATAGGACTGAAGACCCAGAAATAAAACCACACACTTATAGACAGTTGATCTTTGACAAAAAAAATATACAATGGAAAAAAGAAAACATCTTCAAAAATGATACTGGTCTAACTGGCTGTCTGTATATAGAAAAATAAAAATAGATCCATATTTGGAACCGTGAACAATGCTCAAGTCCAAGTGGATCAAGATCTCAACCAGAAACCAGATACCCTGAATCTAATAGAAGAGAAAGTGCTAAAGAGACTTAAACTAATCGACACAGGGGGAAATTTCCTAAACAGAACTCCAATGGCTCAGTCTGTAAGATCAAATTTGATAAATGGGACTTCATGAAACTGGAAAGCTTCTGTAAGGCAAAGTACATTGCCAAGAGGACAAATCAGTAACCTACAGATTGGAAAAAAATCAAAAAACAAAAAACTTCACTAAACCCACATCCAATAGAGGGTTAATATCCAAAATATATAAGGAACTCAAGAAGCTAACAACCAAGAAACCAAACAGTCCAATCAAAAAACAGGGTATAAAACTAAACTGAAAATTGAAAGCAGAGGAATCTAGAATGGCTGAGAGGCACCTAAATAAATGATCAAGTCCTTAGTGATCAGAGAAATGCAAATCAAAACGACACTGAGATTCCACCTTACACCAATCAGAATGGCTAAGATCAAAACCTCAGATGACAACCCATGTTGGCAAAGATGTGGAGAAAAAAAGAACACTCCTCCATTGCAGGTGGGATTGCAAACTGGTACAACCAATCTGGAAAACAATCTGGAAGTTCCTCAGATAATTGGAAACAGTTCTACCTGAAGACACAGCTATACCACTCCTGCCATCATGTTACACAGACAAGACAGAGAAGGAACACCCAGTTGTTTGACGTTTTTGTGTCCACCCACTAGCAGGAGCTACTACAGTATGAAAATATTGTTAGACATATGGAAGAGAAAGAAAATCAGAAAAGTTTGAGCATTATAACCAGAGGTGGAATCAGAGACAAAAGGATGGGGAAGAATAGCATGTTGTGTGTAGAATGCCCTGCCATCCAAGGCCATAGTGAAATCCCAGCTCATGATGCCACTGAGAGAAATGTCTGGGTCTGTGTTCATATAGCAGCTCATATTACCAATAAAGGCAATGCTGACATCCTTGGTCTGGGCTATCACCAAGAACCACATAGATGTCCAAGAGATGTCAAGAGCTTGTCCCACGCCTCCCTGGCTGCTCAACTTTGGAGAGCTCACCCCACCTTTACCAGGTGCAACACCTTGCCTGGGCAGCAAAGTAGAGCTGGCTGTGGTGGAGGAATCCAACAGCATGAGCACAGGAGAGCTGGCCCTGTTAGTTGTCTGTCAAGAGGTGAGTTGGGTACAATGGTAATGCTCTCAGCCCCTCAACCCTTGCCACCTACAACAGTTGGGAGAACTGGGCCTTGGTTTTGAGCAGGTGAAATATCGTTGGCCCTCATCAGCTGCAGTACTCAAGAAAGCAGGTCTTGCAACTCATTTAGGCAGCGTAATAGAAGTGGCCCTGATGTCTGAGGCATGGTTGAGCTAGCCACAACAGTGGGAGAGGAGGAGAGCTGACACTTCAACCAGCTTCAGCATTGGTTGAGATAGCCAGGGCAGTGCTGAAAGGCTTTTTGACCTGGAGTTTTGACCTAGGCCCAGAACCAGGGCTTTGAGTTGGCCCACCCTAATATCTACCTCATCTAAGATCTGCTAGAACATGCGAAAGGGCCAGTCTTTCAGATCCAAAGCCAAAGAATCTCCATGACAGGGCAACAACAGGATAGCTGAGAGAAGTCGTGGTGAGGATCCAGTATTGATGGTGTAGCAGAAGCCAAAGGCCCTGAGCCAGCCCAATGACTCATTGCAATGGACATCTGTAAATAAAGATGTATGGAATAAAGGGTATATTATGGGACACACTGTGAGACACTGTGAGACACGGCTTCCACAACAAAACAAGTTATTTTCTATGTTTGTTTTGTTTTATTGTTTTCATTTTTTTTTTTTTTTACGGGGGGAGATTTTTCAAGGGCAGAGGGCAGATACAAAGGGAATCCTACCTGAGTGGCAATAGGGTACATATTGTGGAACTTACAAAGAATCAATAATAAAGGAAATAAATTTCTTTTTAAAAGAAGAAAGAATATACTTTCATTGAGCATTGGGTCTTTAAAGTAGACTCATAATAATTAGCCATACTATACTATAAACATAGCCCCAGAGGGCCAGTGAATGCTACTGTTTAGGAAATTGACATAGTATCAAGCTAGCCTGTAAATACTTATACCCATAGATGAATATTGTTCTCATGGAAAATAAGTGAACTTCAGTAAATGCATAGATGAATGGATGGAGAAGGGGCTAGAATTTGTAACAGACGATTCTGAGCCCTTATCATATAACTTATACCATAAATTTACCATTCCATCTGAAGCACACAGAACACTGTGGATGAGGGAATAGGAAGAATGTAAAAGCAGGAAGATAGTGAGAAGGACTGTGAAATAATACCTGTAGATAAGATAGAATCATTGCGATCAGGATGTCATAGCTGCTGCAGTTGTCTCTACTGGTTCTGCTTAAAAATAGACATGTAGAGTGGTGCTCTGGGGGCCTATCCCTCACTGCTGGACTATTGGCTCTTCATAGATTCAGGGAGAGAGACTGTCACTGCCTTTAACCAACCACTGGTGACACCACCTGGATGCAATGGATAGCTATCTTCTAGGGCCTACACAGAGGACTATGATTAAACTTAATGAGTCATAAAACCAAACCCAAACTCATCAACTTGAACAGGGATTAAGTGAGAGCATGGGGACCAGGGCTTCATAGAATTAGGATACAAGAGAGAGTGTGAAGAAGAAGTATCCAGAGTACACTCTACTAATTTTCAAACTCTACTAATTTTCAAATGTGGCAGAACACAAACTTAACAACACAACAAAGCCAAAAAGTGCCAATTCAATTCAAGTTCAATAAAAATATTTGAAAGCTAAAATGAATCATTCACAATATTGTGTTCTTCTTGAGAGTACTGATTGTCTAGTGCTGGCTAATTAGGCAGATAGCTATTTTTTTTTCTAAATTTTCTCATATTACAGGACCTATTCAGTAAATAGGATTTAAATTGGATTATGAGAGACTTTTTTATACAACACCCATTCACGTGATGGACTGTCCATACCAATATGTCTAAAGTCAATTAAAATAAAAATAAAGATATACTCAGTTATTACTAATTATAAACCACCTCATAAATATTAGGTTGTGATACACTGCAGTTCAAAATTAGTGTGTAAACTCTAAAGAACATGTTGAAAAAATCTAAGCTAAGGAGGTTTAGTAAAACATGTCATAATGAAACATTAATTCCCTCAGTTTTTCCTGTTCTACATTCTCTGAAATTGCAATTTACCAAATTAATTAATAAGCTTTAACATTGATTTTCTCTAATCCTGTATGATCCCTGAATTTTAAAATGTTTTTTGTTCCTTGTTGAAGAAAATATTCTAAAGCAGGTTATTGAATTATTTATGTTTCATGTAAGTTTTATTCACCCAGCTTTTTAATATTATACTCACAGTCTCTCTCTGACTAACTTGTATACAAAATTATCTCACCATGTTTAAAGTATAAAATATTTTAGCTAGTTAAATAACAAAGAACAGGACTCATGTCATGTGTGTGGGATATGTAAAAAATAGAATACATTTTAGTCATTGAAAACTAAATGTAAATTGCAAGAAAGTCATCCTCCCTCCCAATGTCATATGTACAAGAATGTACTTAAATTCTTCAACACAGTGAGTATAGTTGAATAATGTTGGGTATAAATTTTAAATTTTTGATTAAGGCCTTTATGAGTATTTCAATCTACACCTTTCCATTGCTACTAAGGTATGAATATGAGACTATCACTAACAAATTTCCCAATTTGAAATTAGCTAATCCATATGGACAAAACTACTGTCATGAGGAAAATGATACAAATTTAATCCTATCTTAAGTAAATATGTAAGAAACGACAAAGATCCTCCTTTACGTCATGTTTTTATTAACTCCACATAAAACAAATTTATATGGAATTTATTCATTTCATATAAAATAATGATACATGCAAGATAGAGAACAAAGGCAGCAGTGCCTATGGTCTGCATTTTATGGCGAAGTACTGACAAATATTTTTCCCATGATGTTCTTATCTTCTAAAATATGTTCCTAAGGATATGATTATTAGTATGTTAGGACAAGTTTTTCTAAGAATCACAAGGAATTAAATTTCTAATTAAAAAATGCTACATGTTATAGATTAACCTAAATAAATTAATTATTAATTATTAAGTATACATTATATTTGTTATGTTCTAATATTATTAAGAAAACAACTAACTGGGAGATGTAATATTTAAATGTAACCTTAAAGAATTATGGAAATCATATGTGTGTGTGTGTGTGTGTGTGTTATTTTCAAGTAATAAGATAAACATAATTGGAAAAATTGTTTGAATATGGTTTGAATAAATCTCCAGTACCTTTTTCAGAAGCATAAGTGTTGTTTATGTTTAATTAAATATATCCATTGAATGTGTCTCAATGCCTGCTGCAAATTAAATGCAATTTTCGACATGTGAATTGGAGACATAGAAGAATATAAAAAGTATCTTAATTTAAATATCATGGCAGTTAGTTAGCACTAGTAAATCTAGGAAGAAAAAACTGACAGAGAAAACTTTCCCTCAAGTGCTCTAAAGTCTGGTATTTAATATGAGTAGAAATGATAAAAGAAATATTCATTGAAAATAAATACAAATAAGGAGTAAGTGAATTTTTCTCTTCCTAAGACCATTTCTGTTGTTTTAAAATCCAATTTTCTGTCTCTGAATGTTCAATAGCAAATCTAGAGAACATAAGATTTGGGAAAGGAAACTGATTGTATTGAGAGTGTATGCTGAATTTTACTAGAAACAACACCACTTCTTTCAGCTTCTACACAGTGTTTCCATGACATCTTGAGCTCTAGAACATGAAATAAGGTTGGAAAAATTTCTAAATCAAATGTGCCTAGGCATTTATAAAATGGAACCTGGCCTTCTCATTTTAAGACACGCCTTGATATACTATTGGCCAAAAAACAATGGAAAAACAGGCTGAACCAAATTCCTTAAGAAAATTGAAAGCATCTCTTCAGTCGTATAATACAACATTGTCCCACATCACACTCACTTATATTCTGCTGATGAAAGTCAGTTCATGGACATGTTTATCTTACCAATTGGCTACAGGATCATGTGCATTCAGGGTAAGAAAAAGTATATTTATATTAAATAATAACACATTATATTACATTAAATATCATTTAGCAATTTTCAGTTTTATGTAGAAAAACATACCTAATAAATGACACTTTGTCTGAACAAAATGTATCAATTTATATAAATGACTGACTTTCTGGCCATTCTCAGATTTTTTGTCAGAGATAAAATACATGGGAGTGGAATGAAGAAGTATATACAGAGATCTGGCATAGTAATAATTCCAAATTAATCCATTTATTGTCTCTGAGAATAAATGCTCTCATATGTGACAAAGCTAAGATGAATTACCACAAAGTCTTCATAAAAACAGATTTTAAGACATATGTCACAACATATTAAGAGGTAAAACAAAATAAGTCCTCCAAGCTGGCATAAAGTGATCATTATGAATGTTCACAGAAAGAATGATATCAAATGTAATTTAGTAGTGATGTGAATGTGTCTAAAAAACAAGGTGACATGGTGGGGTGAGGCTCTAGAGAAATAGTAAAGTGTGAAATACTTGAAAAATTAATGCATGAAATCTGGCTGCATTTTTCAGGCTAATTAAATCTAAATCGGTAATGAACGTGAACAATGCTTAAAGAAAATAACAATGTGCTAATGTTTTAATATTAAATGAAACAGAAAAGATAGAGTGCTGATAATTTGAAAACAGTAATTGAAGCTTATTTAGAAATCTCAGCCTTTCAATAGATGTAGGCAGTAATAATTCATACCACTTCATAAGTAGTCGAAATTTCAAATGAAAATGACACATTAATAAATCAAGTCTGTGTCACAGACTTGGAATTATTCAAGTTAATGATTAACACATATCAAATAGATCTGAAACTGGCACTGATGGACATGTTGAGAATGTGTAAATATGTGTAAAATATTAATGTTACTGCTTGGTTTATAGTGCTATAGGAAACCATTCTCTAGGAGGATCATAACAGGAAGAAAGAATCAAGTGCAAAAATAAGTATAGTCCTTACCCTTCACCTTCACATGGCAATGGGTGGAGACCACTACAAAAAACACAATCAATCAAAATGCAGAGTTCTGGAGCCCAGACCCAGTGAACACATCTACAATACACACACCTAAGGCTCATAGGGTTTTGCTTGAGTGGTGTTGGAAATTTGTAAGATCCAGAGAAACAGGGAGCTTTCTGTGAGATTATGTATTCTAGTATTGTCAGAATCTACACCAATAAAGTCTCAGTCACATGAGTACTAAACATTACATGATCAAGAAAAAGAGACACATCAAAGGACCACCTGGTCTTAATCCCACACAAAGAACTACAGGCAATTAATAAATGCTGAAAGAGGGAGAACTAGTTTTTCCCAGGGATAAACTCACTAATTAGTTATTGAATAACAAAAATCAGCCCTGAAAACATACATGAAAGTAACATTATGCAAACTAAGCAGATTATATGTATAAATATATAAGTATATGAGCATGCCAAAAATTAATGAACAATTTGGCATGAATTTTAAAATAAGGAGAGATAAATAGGAAATTTCAGAAAAAGAAAAGGAAAGAGAGTAATTATGCAACTATATTATAATTTCTAAAATATAGGAAAAAGTGAACAATCGTAACTGATGCAAACTCAAATTTACAAAATCAGATAAAGAGAACAATGTTTTACATTGTTGAAGGGTACTAAAATATTGACAGTCAGATCTTTGCTTTGAACATTATTAGAGACTTGAAATTCTACCTACTATGTTCTGTGTCATTATTTAGTTAAATTATATTACTTGATACGGATGATTTCTTTAGATAACAATAAAATATACAGTTCTATAATTAAAATTGAATATGGACTTACATCCTGGATTAAAGCTAACTAAATATTTCTGTCATTTACTCAGGTCTAAGATAACCTAAAAAGCATCCAGAATAACAGTGGCATCTAAAGAAGCCTCTGCCCAAAATTTATTGGCTTTGACAAAAACTCATCAAAGTGTTAAGCAATATGCAATATAAGTACCCCATTTAAAAATTACTATGCATCTTATTCATAAATATAGCTACACTTAAGAGTAATGGTATGTTTTTATTGTGCTTTTATTCCTCAGCATATATGATTTCTTAAGCTATTAAAAGTATCAACTGACTAATAAATGAAGCACTTCATAGCCCTGGCTTCTGGAAGTGTAGTTTTAAATTTTTTAATGGCTTTCAACATGTAACCTCATCATTCAAAGATTTCTCCATCCACCTCATCATTCTTGTGAATTTTTCTTTCTTTTTGCATAATATAATATCCAAATTTAACATGTTAATCCATATGATAAAGGCATAAAGAATACCAATACTACATAAATACCACATAGCTATTGGAGGTAAGATTTATTTCTTTTGGTATATTTGGCTCAGAAAGTTAATATTCTATAAATGATGGTAGAATAATGCTCATTGGATGCAGGATATAAGTTGCGAGTTAAAGATAGTACTGAGAGCCATACAACTTAATTTCTGGTAAAATTAAGGGGAAACAAAAGAAGAGGAGAATATATCACTTACATAACTGAAGAAGGTAATTGGATAAGAAGACAAACAGAAAATCTACTGTAAATATTCTACTTATTTTTTTTTGTAAGTGGTATATTTAAATATCTTATGCTTGGTAACTTTTAAACAGAAGAAATTCCTGAGGATGGTAAGATGGTTCATGGGATAGTAGGACTTGCTACTCCTACAGAGAACCCAGGTTATGTTCCCAGCATCCATGTGGTGTTCAAAATCATTTGTAATTCTTGTTTCAGTGGAATTGACAATGTTTCTGATCTCTAAGGTTTCTACACACATATGGTACCCATACATGTACTCATCCATATACATATGCACATAAAATAAAGTGAGTAAATATTTAAATTTAATTAGATAAAATTAAAGAAGTTACAGATAAGAGCCCAGTAGATTAGAACAAATTATTCACAGATTATCAATTGATCGTTTTTGTTGGATCATCCCAAAATACAAGGGATTAAAAACTCTGCTAGATTCTATTCCTTAGGGAAGATTAATATAAGATTTTCTTTCAAGGAGCCTCTGTCTCAAAGAACATACACCAGAGGCTGATAGTACTCTTCTGTATAATTTTCAGTAAATAAAAGTATTTAACCATACCATATTTTTGTGTGGCAAACATCAGAATTGATTTCCTTGTATGTTTTGTTTACTTTTCTAATACAAAATTTGGTCATAATTATCTTTTTATTTTTATTTAAGTCTTTTATTTTATAAAGTGAAGTAGTTGTAAGAATTCTTATCTGCATTTTCCACATTCTGGCCCTAAAGAAACATAATTTTGGGGGTCAAGACACGGCTCAATAAATTAGAGTATCAGCTATAAATCATTATATCTTCAGATTCTGAATCCTAGAACCCATTTAAAAGGCAACTGTAAGTTTATAGATGCCTGGAACCACAGAAGACAAAGGAGAGTCATAGGGGCTGGTGCCAGTCAACCTAGATCTACCCTAATTGAGGGATTAATGAAATGTGGGAAAGAGTGACAGAACAGGACACTAAACATTCTCTACATACATAGGTGTCACAGGCACACACATATGTGTGAACATCTTTGACCCACGATTACAAGTAGCACTAGCTTACAACAGCATTAATAAAAATGAAATTTAAAAGTGAATGTGGGAAGATTTGGTAACAATTCAAGTGGTGGATACACATGATCTAAATACATTGTATTCCCATAAGAAATTACCAAGAATTAATCTAAATGTATGAAAGAAAATCCCTTTGTAACAAATACAGCATGTTAATTCTTATTATATGGATGCCCATTTACCTAGTCTAATACATCATTATCTCTCCAAGGGATTGTCACAAAAATCTCCTGCTAATCTTCACATAACAAAAGAAATGTGGGGTTTCAGAGCAGTTCTCCAAAGCACCAAGTTCAACCCTGAGCACTAGGGAATGGAAAAAGAAAGGAGGAAATGAAAGAAATAAATGGTAAATTCTGTTCTTTTAATTTTTTAGGTGTGTGGGTTCCTTTTACTATATCACAATTGTAGGATTAGTTTTCTTTTAATGAAGATTCCTTTAAAAGGAACATTTATCCCGCTATTTCACCCACTGGTCAGTCTCTTCCTTCCAGCTCTAACTAGACAAAACATTGCCTGTATACAGCACCTGAGTAGTATTTCAGTTGGTGTCACTTAGGATGCAAAAGGTTGTTAATTTATATCTTTTTTATTTGTCTAAAAAAGTATAATGGTTGACATGTGCTTTTCAGAAACTGAAGTTTTTACCATATTCTTGGAATATTTTTTAAGAAACTAAGACTTCTAACCTAATTTTCCTCCTAAGGACTACCAATTGTATATAATTCAATATTATACTCCCTTAAAGTGATCATTTGAAAATGATGTGGTAGGATAAATGCTCCTTTTAAAGGAAACTTCATCAAATACAAGAATTATTATAATAAATGCTTTAGAAAGTAT
Organism: Rhynchomys soricoides; assembly: GCA_019843965.1. Classification (NCBI taxonomy): domain Eukaryota; kingdom Metazoa; phylum Chordata; class Mammalia; order Rodentia; family Muridae; genus Rhynchomys; species Rhynchomys soricoides. The sequence goes on along the minus strand of JADRCH010000322.1, from coordinate 186,884 downwards.
AACCCAAGTTCTCTTAAGCTCTTGAAGTTAAAAATAACTTATAGAACGCAAATTGTTTATCATTCAATAAATTCCTGCCTAATGTAAGTATCAAAAATTTTAAAAGAGTCATTTAATGTTTAAGTTCTATATTATTAGTTTCACTAAAAACTATACAATGGACTCAGATATTACTGCCAGCCTCTTATAGCTAGCTTTTTCTTAGAGTAAGTGAAATTCGGTTTATGATATGTTAATGTGTTTTATAATATGTGGATGACAAAGTTTGACATAAATAGTTTGTGGTATTCAAAAATGGGTATTGTCTAAAATCTCGGGACTATTCTCTCCCTCTGCTTCTACTTCAGCTTACTTTTGTTCTTGTTCTTGTTCTTATGCTTTGTTTCTTTTTCTTATTCTTTTTTTTTAATCTTTCACTTGTTCTTCTTCTTTATACCCTTATTCCTATTTATATTCTGACTCCTGTTCTTACTTTCTTATTGTCTTAATTTTTTTTTTGTTTTTGTGTTATATTCTTTTTATCATTAGTTCACTTACTTATTCACTTTATATTTCAATCACAAATCCCAGTCTTTCAAGTCCTACCTCAAATATCCCCTTCACATATTCCTCTCCCCTTCTCCTCTGAGAATTAGTCACCCCACAACAGCTCAACCTGGCAAATCAAGTCACTGCAGGACTATGTGCATCATTTCCCACTGAGGCCAGAATAGGCAGGCCAGTTTGGGGAACAGAAAGCACAGGCAGGCAACAGAGTCAAGGATAGTCCCTGCTCTAGTTGTTGGCAAACCTGTATGAAGACCAAGCTGCACATCTGCTGTATATGTACAGGGGTTGTTAGGGCCGGTTCATGTGAGCTTTTAGTTGGTGTTTCAATAACTAGGAGCTACAAGAGGTCAGGTTAGTTGATACTTGTGGGTCTTCTTGTAGAGACCCTATGACCTTTGGGTCCCTCAAACCTTCCCCCAACTCTTTCATTATACTTCCTAATCCATCTAATGTTTGTCTGGGGGTCTCTCTATCTAGGTGGATACTCTCACAGAATATTTATGCTAGGTTCCTGAATATAATTCAGTGTCAGGAATTGATTTTTGCCCATGGGATGGGTCTCAAATTGAGCCAGTCATTGTTTCATCATTCTCATAGTCCTAACCCATCTTTGCCCCTGTACTTCTTGGTAGGGAGGACAAATTTTGGATTGAAGGAATTTTTGGTGTGGGTTGGTGTCTATCATTCCACTAGAAATTCTGTCCTGCTACCAATCCTTATTCTTACTCATATACGTTTTTGTCTTTAATGATGACCCTTGACTTTTTGCTTACTGCAACTGCCTAGATCAGGCTATGAGGCTTCTAATTACAATAACTTATGAGAATAAGTTTATTGTGTGAGTGTTTTAGATAGGGTTACTGTTGCTGTGATAAAACACCATAACCCAAGCAACTTGAGAAATAAAGAAATTATTTCATTTACATTTCACTATCACTCTTCATCCTTGAAGGTAGCACAAGGAAAATTTTCCTAAACAACAGCTCAGACTCTAAGATCAAGAATTGATAGATGGAACCTCATGAAACTGAAAAGCTTCTGTAAGGCAAAGGACATAGTCAATAGAACAAATCAGCAACCTACAAATCTTTACTAATCTCACATCTGATAGAGGAGGGCTAATATCCAAAATATATAAAGAACTCAAGAAGCTAAACTCTAAAACACCAAGCAACACAATCAAAAATTGGAGTATAGAGCTAAACAGAAATTCATAGCAGAGGAATCTCAAATGGCCATAAAGCAATTAAAAAATTTTTCAAAGTCCTTAATCATCAGGGAAATGCAAATCAAAACGATCTTGTGTTTCCACCTTGTACCAATCGGAAGGGCTAAGATTAAAAACTCTGGTGTCAGCACATATTGGCAAGGATGTGGAAAAAGAGGTACACTCCTCAATTGCTGGTGGGATTGCAAACTGGATCAACCACTCTGGAAATCAATCTGGAAGTTCCTCGGAAAATTGGAAATAGATCTACCTGAAGACCCAGCAAAAGATGTCCCACCATACCACAGGGGCACATGCTCCATTATGTTCATAGCAGCTTTATTCATGATATCCAGGAGTTGGAAACTACCCAGATGTCACACAATGAAAGAATGGATACAGAAAGTCTGGCTCATTACATAATAGAACACTGTTCAGAATAAGGACTTCTTGAGTTTTGCATGCAAATGGATGGAACTAGAAAATATCATCCTGTGTGAGGGAACTCAGACCTAAAAGGACATGCATGGTATGTACTCACTATTAAGTAGATATTACCCAAGAAAGTACAGAATACCTAGGATACAATTGACAGAACTCAAGAAGGTTAACAAGCTGAAGGGCCCAAGTGAGGATCCTTCAATCCCACTTGGGAGGTGGAAAAAAGCAATCACTGGAGACAGAGCTAGGTAGGGTCCTGTGTGAGAGCAGAGAGTGGAGAGGGAGGGGAAAAGGGAACATTATCACGTGTTGTGGGTGGAGAGACAGGAGAGAAGCCCTCAGGGCCAGCAGAATAAGTGGAATTATGCAACCTTAGGTGGGGGTGGGAGAGACCATCTAGAATGTACCAGAGACCTGGTAAGTGAGAGACTCTTAGGACACAAAGGGCAAGACCTTAGATGAAATGTCCACCAGTGGGGAGAGGGAAGTTGTAGAGTGCCCCTCCAGTGAAAAGACAGAGCATCATGTGAGGGGATGACTGAAACAGATGCAGATACTTAAACCCAACCAATCAACTGAAGTCCATGACAACTGTGTTTGAACTAGGGAAAGGTTGGATGAAGCTAAGGAGGAGGGAAACCCAATAGGAAGACCAGTAGTTTCCACAAACCTGGACCCCTGAGATCTATAACCTAGATGGTCTGAGGCCCGACACATATATATTAGAAGACTGCCTGAAATAGCCTCAGTGGGAATAGTTGTACTTAAAGCTAGAGAGACTCGAGGCTCCAGGGAGTGGGGAGGCCTGGCAGGGGGTGAGTGGGGACATACTATTGGAGAATGGGGTGTGACTGGGGAGAAGGAATGGGATGAGGAACTGAGGGAGGGCAGACTGAGATTGGGCTAATGACTGATGTGTAAAAAAAAATAAATGTAATAAATGCAAACTAACAACAACAACAAACCAACCCTTCCTCCTCCCTCCCCGCCAAACAAACAAACAAACAAAAAAAGACACCAAAATCTTAAACAGAGTAGGAAAAGAAGATCTACTCTATTGCACTGTAATTTTTAAATGTCTTTATTATAAATATGGCTGTGCTGTTTACTAAGAATTATGTGCTATAGAATTTTTTTCCTCTGAAGAATAATAAAATAGAATGGATCAATTAATATAAACTACTTTGTTAGATTGTTACCTACAGTGTGTGATAGTGTTTGAGATATCAGTCTTATCCTTTAAAAGTACACGATAGAGATGCTTTTGTAATGTTTTTGTTTGTATTTATCATGCTTCATCTTATGTTAGTGGATAGTTTTGATGTTTTTAAGTTATTTAATTTAGTTCCACAATAGGTTATGTGTTTTAAATATATAAAATTATGTAATAAAATATTTTATATATACATAATATATAAAATCTTTCATATTATATATATGTATATATATATATACATTTTCTAATAACGATTTGCTTTTATAAGCATGATGTTATCATAGATGCTATATCTAAAAAAAATCACAGATGCATTATTGAATTCAAAGTAAAATTGTTTGCTTTAACTACATTTCCCAGGTCACATCACAATACTAAACTTGGAAACCCAAAGTGTCTTAAGAGTGAAAATGCACTCTTCAAAATTTTTATGAGGCATTAGAATTTGTTATATATATACTTAATGGAAGTACCTTGGGCATATTATGCCAAAATTGTGTTAAGAAAAATGAATATTTTCAGTGTACTTTCTTCTTGTTGTTGCTTCATGTAAACAGTTCATGTGATGGTTAAACAGAACAGATAAGGTTTTTTTTTTTGTTTTAACTGAATAAAGGAATGTTCTGTTTATTAACAGCCAACAACATTTTCCAAAAAATGAATATGACACCCATTTTTCTGGAACTTGAATTTCCTGCATACAAAACCTAAGACAGAATATTCTGGTGTTAACTTTCTTTTTTCTGTCATAGCTTAGACAGTATAGGAAGCAAACTTTCAGTGAAGTGCAGTTTTAAGTCTTAATATATGAACCTAAAAATTTAGATGAACTTATTTTTCCCTCTCTCTTTAATATGGTTGGAAAGTGGATGAATATAGAAACTAAGTAATCTTTTCATAACCTCTGAATTTGATTGAGGCATCCTGGTAAAAATGTAGGATTGTCACAGTAATGTCTTATCAATAAAGCTTTAGTTTAATGCCCCAACATGCATTCCAATGTCTTCCAGACATTTAAGCAGAAGATTGCATCAAATATAATGAGATGTCTTGTTACTGGCTAAAGTCCTAGATATATTCAGGACAATCTCAGTCTTAAAGTATTATAAACTATTGGTTGTTCTGGAATTTAGAGTCTATAATAGTGATGACTTTTCCAAATGTTAGAGAGACTAAACAGGCGCTTTAATTCCCTAAGTTGATAATTTTGCATTCTTCCATGATATTGCTTTCTGATTCAGGAATTAACAGCTGATAAATTCATGACCTAAGTTACTTGGACTTTCAAGGGAAGATGTAAATGTTCTTTGATATTTTGATTTTAATATTCAAGCAATCATACTTGATGCAGAATACTTAATTAGCAGACTGTTTTATAATATATATTAAATAAACCATTTAAGAAAAAATCTACAAGTAAAAAAAAAAATTCTAACGAACCCAGAAAATATTAACATACACAGATAGTAAATTTCTCATTTTTAGAAATAACATGCTAATTAATACATCTCTTCTTTCATTGTAATGATTCAATTAACATACTCTTTAATAATATTTCTCACTTAAAATTAGATTATATTTTATGGAAATTTATGCTGGTTTTGATTGAAAAGAGATGTAACCTCTAAAAAATATCTGAGGGAAAAAGTGTAAGTCAGTTTTTTTTTTTTTGTTATAAAGACTATTTGCTTATGTGCACCTAAATATTAAATATAGGAAATATATAGATGATAGGAAACAAAATAGAAATGAAAGAATAAGGTGTTTTATAAGAAAATCTTGAATGTTCAATTTTACCAATACTGGAGAGCAAATTCTGGGATGAAAGCTTGCTAGCTTACAGAATCAGAGAAAACAAACACCTGACCTTCTCCCACAGCAGACCTCTCAAAAGGAAGCTCTCCTTCTCTACGCCATTTCAAACACCCCTCAAACTCAAAGTCCCTCCCTCTAATTCCTGTGCATCTATCTGTCCTTCTGACTTTCTCTTACTTTCTCAGTTAATTTTCCCCATAATCACTCCTTTTCATCTGATGCTCCACATCTTGATCCTATCATTGATTTTATTTAACCCTATTTACAATAAGTGGAAAACTTTCCCATTAAAGGTGTATACTAGGCCACACCACAACTAGAAATAGTTTTTTCCAGTAAATAACACAGTGTGATCAAATATCTTGACAGGTGCAAAGAGGGGTTCAGAGAGATAGTGGGAGAAGATAGGAAGATAAGGAGTAAGATGTATAAAGATTATAGGAAAAACTACACTAATTCAGGAAACACTTAGATAAGTGCTGGTAAAAAGCAGGTGTACTATGCTCACTATCAATGAGGCTGTGAGAAATACATATAATTTGTTTGTTCTTTTTATTTAATTCTTTTTCTTCATTTTACTATTAATGTCATGATCATAGCAATAAAAAGTGATTCAAATTGAAAAATTTGTCATCTTGACATGCAATTTTCTAAGCCCATTTTGCAAAGCCATGCTTAAATTGTGAAGATATTTTAGCATGAGAATACATTGCTTATAGTGATTAATGTTTTTCTTGGGTTGTGTATTTACTTCCTTAAACCTAAACCAGTTTACTAGATTATCTATATAACAAGGATAAACTTTGTATGACAGAAATTAGTAATGTTTAGGCTTAAGGAAATGGTTTCATGGTTAAGAGCACTTGTTGGTTTTGCTGATTTGTCCACACTCATGGTGGTTCAGTTATCCATCACTCCAGTTCTAGGGATTTGGGAACCATACTTACCTGCACAAGCACTAGGCATGCTCATGGTATACATATATGTATATATTCAGGCAAAATACTTATTCACAAAATTAAAATAAATAAAAATATTTTGAGTAACAACATTATGTTAAAAATAATGGTATATCATACATTGTATAGTAATACTTAGGATTGTAGTATCCCATTCTGGACAGAAACTCTCTAAGACTCGGGAAATTCTACAGAACACATGCAAGGTTCAGGTAGTCCTAAAGGGAGAATTCAAGACTTGGAAAGTTACAAACTGAAACAATCCATTTTGGGTGGAAAGTCATTAATACTCATGAAGCAAAATACTCACAAGTATTAGGATTTCCTTGAAATTCTACAGGTTCATAGGCCCTAAGGGTATGTAAGCTTATAAAAATGATTGAGGAGGGAATACAATCTGATCTGTATAACTGACACAATCTGCACAGGGAGCTCCAGGGTTCTGGCTTTTGTGATTTATCATGTGGCCCAGGGAGTGGCACTATTAGGAGACTTAGCCTTAGGTATGACCTTGTTGGCAGAAGTTCATGAATGTGGAGTTGGGCTTTGAGAGAATTTTCTCCTAGCTGCCTGAGGATGCCAGTCTTCTGTAAGCATTCAGATCAAGATGTAGAGCTCTCAGCTCTTCCTGTGCTATGCCTGCATGGACGCTGCCATGCTCCTAACCTAAGGATATTGTACTGAACCTCTGAATATGTAAGAGAGCCTAAGAAAATGTTCTCCTTTGTAAGAGTTACCTTGGTCATGGTGTCTCATCAGAGCAATGGAAACCCTAACTAGGATATCATCTACTCTGGTGTAGTCTTTCAATGATGCTACTGTCTTTGAGATGTCCATGTTTCTTTAATCAACCACTCACCTTTACTCCAGCAAGGAACCCAATGAAGTTATTGATTCACAAAGCTGGATATTTTTGGTTAAGTTGTAATATAGTTCTAGCTAGCAAACATTTTACCACCAGTATCTTTTTTATTCTTTGATTTGATTTTGTAACATATACATTACAGAAAAAAGACTTAGTGGCTGAACCCAGTGTGAATGGATCTTGATGCTCAATAAAGAATTCTATTAAGTGCAATGGTACAATGAAGTTAATTTTTCTGACTTTCAAATCCAACATGTAGTTATATATTTATACATTAGTTCAATTTCTCTTATTATGTGAGTGGCTATAGAAAAAATAATAGTAACCCTGTATTTTTGAAAAACATAAGGTTTAAAATAAGGTATGTCATCGAGGTTTTAAGAACTAATAAAACAGGGACTCATTACTAATTTTATTATCATAATATGAATTATATTTAAGAATTACATATGCATATTTATCATAAAAAGTTCATTCAATTTACATTTATTTTATTTTAGGATGATTCTATAAAATACTTCTCACTAGTTTTCAAAACTGCCATATAAATGACAACATAATATATTATTTCTGGAGCTGGTTATGAACAATTTTTTCTGTAATAACATGGCTTATAGAGATGACAGCTGTGACACACTGCCAACATCTTAGGGGTTCATTACAGTTGCAATTTTTCAGGTTGGGAGATGAGGTATAGAGATAAAAGATAGTATGAAATGAGGAGAAAATAGCCTCACCATTTATTTTGATACACAGTTTTATAATGGGAAATATTTTTCAAACGACTCCCTTGCCAATAAGTGTGAAAATGCACTATTGTTTCTTCTTGGGACATAGTGTTTCAAAATCTTACAATTTTGAGTTCTGTTTAAATCATTATGTTTCTTAAAAATATTTCAGGTTTAATTTATTAGCATAAGCTTTTTATGTTTTAATACTTTGTTTAAAAATGGAGAAATTTGCCTTTTCTTTCCATCTTTTAGAATACCACTTTTATTTAGAAATTCTATACTCATTGCAACTATTTAATGCATAAGTCATTACTAGATCACTGTCTACCTAAAAATTATTAATATTTATTTTGTCTAAATCTGCAATCAAATTGGTATAACAGTTTATATTTCTTTGAACATTAGGTCTTCAAAGCATAGGATGGAAATACAAGCTAAGAAACCCACTAGACCCTTGTAATCAGTGTTTGGACAACAGATAGGTTACAATGGGATCTGTCTATAGACATTCAGTTCTTTTCTAGAGCAATGCTGGAAAAAAAAGCTAATTACTGTTTGTTGTGAGTACCTTGGGATAAATGTCCTCCTTGGAGCTGCTGTCAATCATATAGAGGTTAAAAGAAGTTAGCACAGCTAAATTTGAAGTCAACCCAAGGTCAGTAGTGCTGAAAACATTGAACAAAATATCTTCGGTCAATGTGTATTGAAAAAGAAACAGAATGAATAAATTATAGCAGTTTGCTTCGAGTAAGTTACTTTGAGCTGGTTCCAAATACATTAAGTAAGCAAGTCCCAACTAAAGGTTACTATGATGAACACTAATGGTATCAAAATAAAATATCCAGTAGTGACAGGTGAAATAGGGTGATGGATAGAAATGAAGTTCAGCTGCATGTCACATAGCTAACACAGGATAAATCAACACAGTTTATAGTTCTGTACAGTTTCCATTTATATACAAAACTGCTTCTTCTTCACATTAAGATATTATACAAGGTATATGACATGAACTAATTCATATATTATAATATTAACATAAACCTTCATTACAAACATAATAAATATTGAATACTGTTGTTTTCCTTTTCAGTGTTTATAATTTTTAACACTTTTAGTTCTTTATAATATCATTTAGAATCTTTAACATATTCATCTAAAATACAACAAACAAATTTGTTCCTGTAAATTTAGCAGTATTTTTAAATAATGGTCCACTAAAATATTTATATTAGAACGTGACTTCTGAACCAAGTGGTAGTAGAACACACTTTTAATTTCAGTACTCAGAAGGCAGAGGCAGGCAGATCTCTAAATTAGAGGCCAACCTGGTCTATAAAGTGAGTTTCAGGAAAGCCAGCAATACACAGAGAAACCTTGTCTCAAAAAAAAAAAAAAATAGAGCAATAACAAAAAATTGACTTCTGTTGGGTATGATGTTTCATTACTAAAATCTCAGTACCTTCAGAATCTGGAAAAGGAAGAATGTAAATTCAGCACCAACCCTGCTTACATAATGTGTTCAAAGTCAGATTCTTTGACTCAGTGAGATGCTGTCTCAAAATATGAGAAGCAACTAAGGCCTGAGAGTCAGCTAAATGACATAATTTGTCTGTAATGTATGAGGTCATGAATTAGAGTAACTAAAACATAGAAAAATATTTTTGGATAAGACTCACTTATAGTATGCATATTGACTTTCTCAATAAAACTATCTAAAGATCATAGCAGAATGCATAAAATTGGAAGCTGTACTAAAAGGATTTAAAAATGGCTTCCTCCCATTTTTTATTGTACTTGTTTTACTACTAGTTTTTTCAGTTGAAAAACTTGACACACAAGAATATGTGGAAATATGGAGACAGTTTGAAACATGTTGAGATTTTAAATGTTCAATTTTCACAAAATTGGAAAAAGTTTCTTTTCTAACATTTGTCACCATATTAGTAAACTATTCCATTCTTTGTGAATATTAATTTTTAAATTTGAGAATCCAGTTAAGGACTATGGAAAAGTTATGGCCACAAAAACATAATGGAATATGAACACAAATTCTGATTGTCTATAATACAAAGGAAATTAAAAGAATATATTATTCTTTCATACAATACATCCCAACCGCAGCTTTCACACTGCCTTCCCTTCTCCTAGTTCACCCTCCTACCCTCTTGTCTTGCATATGCATTCTCCCCTATGCCTCCCTCATATCCTTACAGAAAATTGTTGGCCCCCCAAGAATGATCAACTAAACAAAACAACAAGATACAATAAGACCAGGCACAAACCTTCACAAAAAGACTGGAAAAGTGATCAAGTAGAAGGAAAAGGTTCCCGTAGGCTTATATTTTTCAAAACCTCCTTTATTAAGGGCTCTTCAATGCTTCACCCTCCCTTCTAGCCCATCAACCAGAGACAGAGGATAAGAAAATTAGTAGGAAAAGAGTGCTATGGACCTGTTTAGAAGTAATTCCTTGGGGCAGTTCCACTCTGCTACCAGAAGTCCAGGTCAATAGCAAACATCAAACAAAAAAATCAGTAGCAGCATCATCGTGCAGCAGAAAGAACAAGACTCCACAAAATCAGCATGAGTCAGTAGAAGAAGGAAGAAGCAGCTGGAGTATTATGAGGAGTTCTTTGGTCCATTTCTTAAAGACTAACAATGTTCAGCAAAGACTAGTGAAGCATTGCATTGCAGAGCAATGCAGGAGCTTTCTCTCAATGTTTGTGGGGTTCTGTTTATATTCTTTCTAAACAGCACACACCCTCTCAAACGTCTGTTTTTAGCAAAGCATCATAAGACAGCTTCTAGAATAATATCACATGACACAACTGAGTTGTTGCAGAAACCAGAAGTTCTATTTTAGGTTTCTGAGAGTAGGAAAAAGACTCAAAGTGAACCCTACTCCAGCTGTCAGGGGTATGTTTAGGATTTTGAAAGCCTCCTTTAATAAGAGTTCTTAAATGCTTTAACCTCTCTTCTAGCCCAAAAGCTATCAGAGGTAGAGGAAAGGAAAGGTTAATATGGCAAAGGAGGATGTAGACCTATTTAGAAATGGTTCTTTGGGTGATTCCAGTATGCAGTGTTAGGATATCAGAAGTTCAGTTATGCAAATCAACAGCAGTATCTCAATACTGAAGAAACTATGAGGCTTTGTCAGTTAGCCCAAGTTCATGGGAGCAGCAAGAAACCACCTGATTATCATTAGAATTCATTGGTTACTTTCTATTAAGTCATGACAAACAATAATCAGCAAAGAAGGTAAGGCAAATCAATGCCACAGTGTCATCAGCAAAGACCATCATTAGCAAAGCCCAAGGGAGACCAACAAAGAGTGGCAAGTGAACCAATGCCATAGCATCATCTACTGTCTGTTCAGTTATACTTATTCCCTTTCCAAGCACCATGTGTCTTCTCAAGCATCAGCTCTGAAAAATATCACATGCCCTTTTTCCAGGCAGCTTCCAGAAAAAGACCACATGTCTATTTTCAACAGAACATCCTCTCATAAGACATTTTCCAGAAAAACATCACATGACACAACTGAGTATCCAAAGAAACCAGAAATTTCTTCTTCATTCACGAGTTCCCCCAAATCACCAAACCAACAACCATAACATATATGCAGATGACCTCGTGCAAACTCAAATAGGCTCTGTGATATCTTTTTCAATCTCCATTAGCCTCTATGAGCCCTCAGTATTTAATTCAATGAGCTGTGTTCTTCTGATGTGCTCGAAACCACAATTCCCTTTCCTCTTTCTTGAGGTTCTCTGATATCTTTAAGGAAGAACAGGATGGAAACCCTAAACCTGTAGGTCTCTGCATTTGCTCCCATCAGCTGCCAGAGGCAGCCTTTCTAATGACTAGGCACCAGTCTGTGAATATACTTGAATATCATTAGTAATGATTTCATTGACTTTTTTCTACCAGTTGTGTTTGATTCTATCATAGGCCTCTTGTCTATCTAGCTTTCTGTTTCTGGTCACCCCTGCAGTGTCAGGCATGTCATTTGATCTCTCCTGTTCTTATCCCCCACAAACTCAAGCATACCAGCAGAATGTATTCAATTTCCCTTTCTTAGGTATAACCATGTGCCCCCCAATGCCCGTTGATTTCAAAGTCCTCCATGTTATTTAGCCTCTCTGGTTTTTTCATGATTATCACTGATATAACAACTAATATCCACTCGTAAAAACCATGTTTTTATTTTCTGGGTTTACCAATATTGACATTATGTTTAAATCATTTTGAGATAATTGTGCTAGTTCCAACCATTTGCCTGCACATTTTATGATGCCTTTTTCTTTTATAACAGCTGAGTAATTTACATTGTATAAGTATAGAACACTTTCATATTCATTATTCAGCTGAGGAACATCTAGATTGTTTCCATTTTTCTGCACATTATGAATAAAGCTACTATGGGCATGTTTGTGTAAGTTTACTTGTGGTAAGATGGAACATCCTTTGGGCATATGCCCAGGAATAGTATAGCTTGGTCTTGAGGTAAATAAATTTCCAATTGTCTGAGGAACATCCATTATTGATTTTCATAATGACTGTAGAAGTTTACACCCCCACCACCAATTGAGGAGTGTTCCCTTGCTCCATATCTTCACCAGCATGAGCTGTCATTTGTGTTATTGATCTAAGCAATTCCTACAGGTGGAAGATGGACTCTCAGAATAGTTTTGATTTGTGTTGCTCTGATTGTTAAGGATGTTGAATATTTCTTTACTTGTCTGTCATTTGATATTCTTCTATGGATAAATCTGTGTTTAGAACTCTATTTTTAATTAGATTTTTTTTTTTTAGTTTTTAGATGTCTAATTTCTTAAAATATCAGAAGATGGGATGATTTTCCATGCTCATAGATCAATTGGATTATCATCATAAAAACGGTCATGCTACAAAAAGTAATGCACAGGTTCAATGCACTCTCTATCAAAGCTTCAAAGCAGTATGTTGTAGACTTTGATAGAATAAATCTCATAGGAAAAAACAAAGGATAACTAAACATTCCTAAAAAATAATAGAACATACAGAATAATCATCATTCCTGATTTCAAGCTCTACTACAGGTCTATAGTGCCAAAACTACATGGTATTGCATGAAAACAAACACATTAATCACTGGCATTGAAGTAAAGACCAAGACATAAATCCACACCCTGTGGAAAACAGATATTTGATACAGGAGCTAGAACTACACAATGAAAACACATACAGCATGTTTAACAAATGGTGCTTGTCTAACTGGATATCTGCATGTAGAAGAAGGTTGAATTGTCCTATTGGCTATGTCCTTTGCCTGACAAAGGTTTGCAGTTTCATGAACTCCCATTTATCAGTTTTTGATCTTAGAGCCTGCAATTCTCAATTTCACATGGAAAACAATTCTTATCAGTAATAGAACTTCTGGATGAATCATCATCCCTGACCTCAAGCTATACTATAGAGCAGTAATGATAAAAACTGCATAGTATTAGTACAGCGACAAACAGGTTGATCAATGGAATAGAATTAAAGACACAGAAATAAAACCACAAACTTATGAACACTTGATCTTTGACAAAGAAGCCAAAAATATACAGTGGGAAAAAAAAGGAAAGCATCTTCAATAAATGGTGCTGGTCTAACTGGCAGTTGGTATGTTGAAAAATGAAAGTAGATCCATATTTGTCACCTTACACAAAGCTCAATTCCAAGTGGATCATGGACCTCAACATAAAACCAGATACACTGAATCTAATATAAGAGAAAGTGGGAACAGCTTTGAACTCATTGGCACCATGGGAAATTTCCTAAACAGAACTACAATTGTTCAGGCTCTAAGATCAAGAATTGACTTCTTAATTATTAATGATGATTCTATAAGAATTCTTAAAATTATACTAGTAATCATTAAGCACTTTATAAGAGAATTGCTATTAAGTCCTCTCTGATATTAAGCATGCGATGAGATCTCTGTCGGTATTTCATTGTCTTGAGGTAATTTCTTCTGAGGTAGAAAGCAGGCATTTACAACTTGGAACACATTCCAAGAGGCTGTAAACAATTAAACAAAGTTCATAAAAAGGGAGCTTACTATTTATTGCAGGTGCAAAGACAGAAGATATTAAGTGAGTTTATCTATAAAAAAACTTCAGTGATAACTTATTTTCTGTAACTCTACAAGAACCTGTACAACTAGTAATAGCTAATGAATGTCTGTTCTTAATGGATACATAAGCAAATATTTCTGTTGTAAACTTCTTATCCAATTTATGATATTATGTTTAAATTTTTGGTAATCTTAAGAAAAGGATGCTTTGAAAAACTATGTGATCTACTTCCCTAGAAAAGGTACAAAAAAACTGGGAACAATTACATTACAATGGCATTATTAGATCAGAGCAGAAGAATTAGGAGAATTAGCAGAAAGCAAGATTAGGAGGAAGAAGAAAAAGGACAGCTGAGTAGAATAACTTAGAAATTTAAAGGAAACATAGAAATTAAGAGGTTTTTTTTGGAGAAAAATTTTTAGAGAAGAACTATTTGGAGAAGAACTTAGAGATAAAGATTAAAATCACTTTTCAAAGTGTCATTTTTGGAGTTCCTATCTGCTTCCAGGCCTGCAATCCTTCTTCCTATTTGTCTGTAAGAGTCCCCAAGTTCCATTCTCTGTTTAGCTGTGGGTGTCTGTATGTCTGAGTCAGCTTCTGGGTATAGCCTCTCAGAGGACAACATGTTCCTGTCTGCAAGCTTAACAGAGTATCACTAATAGTGTTAGAGATTGGTCTCAAGTTGGGCCAGTTATCAGTTGATCATTCTCCTCCCCTGGGCCTACATTACCTGTAGGCAGGATAAATTTTGGACTAACCTGAACCTTTGAAGTTCTCTCAAGCTGAACCACAAACAAAAGTACATACACAAGCTGGACTTAGGCCTCACCACTCATATGTAGCAGATGTGAAGCTTAATCATCATATATGTCCTGAATAACCAGAATGGGAGCTATCTTAAAATCTGTAGCCTGCATGTGGGATATGTTCTTCTAGCTGGGCCACCTTGTCCAGCTTTGGTTGGAGAGAAAGTGCCTACCCTTGCAGAGACTTGAAGTGCCGGAGTATGGGTATATCCAGAAGGGCCTTCATGTGCTCAGAGGTAGGAGAGGGGGAAAGACTGAGGGAGGTGGTAACAAGGAGGGGTCAGCGAACGTGATATAAAGTGAGTAAGTAAAAAATAAACAACTAGAAATAATTCAAAAAAAGAAAAAGAAAGAAGGAAAAGGGGTGTTCTGTATAGCACAGTGGCAGTATACCTGACATCATGGGCAAAGCCCTCTTGTATATCAGCACTTAACAGAAAAAGATAGGATTCATACTTACTGAGCTAAATGGGCCTTTCTAAATACTAATGATAAAGTAAAATGATACATTGGAAATCTAATTGCAATTAATATAAAGTGTATTGTGCATACTGTATATCTTTGGAGAAATTTGAAAAACTAGAGGACAAAAAGAAACTGAGAGTCTAGGCCAGAATGTAATTTATGTTTAGAGGTCTCTAAGAAATGTTAGCTTATCATTACTGACATTTCTAATTTACTATGATGAATACACTCACTGAGAAATGGTAGATACCAAAAGCCTATAATGAGACATATAGACTGATATACTTGAAAATTTACAAATTGCATTCTCTTATATCTTCTTCTAGTAGAAATAAAGGAAGTCTATATAAGATTTATCAGGATTCTTTTCTCACAGAATTGATTTATCATTCAAAATCTTAACTATTTCACTTCTCTGGTCCAACTGATATATACTTAAACTAATTCATTCTATATATGTCAATCCTGAATTAATGTACTTGAAAGTAATATTGATGGATTCACCAGATTGAATTTATACATTTACATGTGTGTGTGTGTGTGTGTGTGTGTGTGTGTGTGTGTGTGTGTAAAAATAACAAAGCAGAAGGACAGACATTTGAGAAGGAGATGAATGTGGGCATTGGAGAAATTTGAGGTAGCAGAAAGAAATGAAGAAAATATTTTAATTATATTTTAATGAAAAAGAGAAATAGTTTTTAAGTCATTCTGGAACTTAGCAGATGGAGTATTGAATCTACTAAAGAAGGTATTGTAAATCAAATGTGACAGGAACCATCCAGAATATACTGACAAGGTCAACATTATCTAGACAATACAGAAAGTAACAAGTTAACTTTCTGTATCAATAATCTCATGTTAACTAAACCATATGAGATTACAATTATTTTACAAATAATAAGAAGAATAACACATATATCTGATGGCTTTTATATTTACATCTGTAGAGTCCTAGTTTTTCTGACATTCTTCTTTCTCAGTGGTCTTGGCCACAATAATACATGTGAAGTATTATACAAGTTACAGTTTTGCTTCTGTTGCTTCATTAACTGACCACACAGGACCTCTTGGACAGACAAGTTAGCAAATTTCTCAATGTTAATATTGCTTTCTTGTTTATTATATTTCAAATTTTGTCAGGTCCAGGACAGAAAATTTCTTCTCAAGAGATATGTTATCTTTCAATTATCATAATGGGTTTAGACACTTTACATCATTAAATTCAGGTATCAATATGCAAATATCAAAAATGGTAGTTATTGCCAAATGTGCATAAAGAAATTTTAGTTATTTTTGTAGACTGTACTGGTTAGTTTGTTTTTTTTTCCAGCTTGATACAAGCTAGAGTTATCTAGGAGGAAGGAACCTTGGGTGAGAAAATGCCTCCTCCATATTAACTGGTAGGAACATATTTTGGTACATGTTCTTGATTACTGTTAAATATAGGAGGGTCCATCCCACTCTCAATTAAATCATTCCTAGGGAGCAGAATGTGAACCTGGCCTGGCAAATTGTGAGGAGCGATCTTCCTGGATGGAAAAACCATCCAGGATTTTCCTATGGGCCCTGTTTTAATTTTCCTTCAGCTGTAAGGTCCTTGCTTTTCTATCTCACTTTTAGCCATAGTGTTTATTATAGCAATAGAAAAGAAAGTGGGACACAGAATAATTAATACATGATGACATTGATGTATACGAGAACAATGATGGCAAACTGTAGCTTTTCTAATCATATAGTATGAATCAAACTCTTCATAATAAAAAGTGTAAAGAATGACTGTGCTATCTCATCAACAAATAGAATTCTAGTAAAGATTAAAATGTACTAAATAAAGATGATGGTATGATGGGATGGCCTAGACTAAAGTTTTGGAATTCTTGGGCAAAATCTAGCTACCTCCTTTTGATATAAAATGATTTTAACCAGTGACATAACTTTTGATATTTCTGCTCTATTTCAATGCATTTGGATGCAATGGCAGAGCTGAGCATTTATAAACAACTAGCTTAAAGTCCCAACACAGGTATGATATCTATTGTGAAAGCCTTGTATAGTAAAACTTTGCTGATATATATTGTAAGTAGTCTGTATGTAAACTATAAACAGGTATGAAGGTCAGAGACCAGAGACTGGCTAGACAGCACTTGTAAGAAAACAGGAGTGTGGGGAAAATTAATCAGTGAGATAGAAATCTGAAAATCCTTTATTCTGTTTATCATAGTTACCTTTACACACAGCACATATATATGAATATATATATGAATGCTTGTTAAAGCAATGTTAGGTAAAAAATGACAGAGCTCTACAGATAGTTTCAAATACTGTAATAGCCTAATGTGATAATTACACTCTTACACTTTTTCTTGAAAGAATCTTCCCCACATACATAGGAGAGGAATGTTTTCAAAAATCTTAAAATAGCTCAAAAAAGTAAAAATTAATTAGACAATGTGGTAGTAGATGGTAATGAAAGAAATACAGCAAAAAAATTTAGGAAGTAAAAAATATCACCTTTGAAATATTGACTATGAATACACAATCATAAATTTTATCTTAAAATGTATATTAAAT
Source organism: Rhynchomys soricoides (assembly GCA_019843965.1). NCBI lineage: Eukaryota > Metazoa > Chordata > Mammalia > Rodentia > Muridae > Rhynchomys > Rhynchomys soricoides. Next base: position 169,157 of record JADRCH010000322.1, on the reverse strand, counting down.
GTTATGTTTCTATTTAGATAATATGATTCTTGGCTAAACTTACAGAAACTATTAAGAAAAATCTATGGAGAGTCTTAATTTTCATTTATTTTTTAATGTGTGAACATATTGTTGTACATATGGGGTATGTGTGTGTGTGTGTTTGTGTGTGTGTGAAAGCATGTTCAGTTCAGAGAACAACCCCTGTTTTCAATCATATATTATCACATACATTGGCCTAATACTCATCAAGTAGCTAGACTAGAAAGACAGTGAGCCCTAGGGATCTATTTGTCTCTACATCTCTAACACTGGTATTACAAGATTATGACAAGTGCCCATATATGCTTATTTATTTGTTTCTAATTTTTAGATTCTCACATAGTAAACTTATGACCTAATGCCTACAAGGCAAGCAGTTTGCCTATTGAATTAACATTCTAGTCCAAGGTTCTTGCTTATCACTGTACTTTGCATAAACATATGAAGCTACTTATTTAAGGAAGTGGTATAAACAACAACATGAGATTTTAACTCATTGGTGACAAAGCCGAACAAATTTACAGATAATTTAACGGATTCACCATCAATTCAGTCATCACTATTTAGCTTAGGATTCTTAAAATATTCTTTTTGTATTTTCCTTTCGTAGTTTTCTAAAGTCCACTATCATTTTTTCAAAGGTGATCTTGCTGAACTTCCACATGATTGAATTTCTATATCTTATATCTGACTTGCTGAGGATACATTCAGAGTTCATTCTGTTTGAAGAGCAAGCAAAAATAACTGCCAAATAGCAGCAAAATTCTTAGTATTGAATGTGTGATTCACTGCTTATGTTTGAAACTGAATTATCATTCTTCAGATAAGAGAGCAAAACCAAATAAAATAAGAAAGACTCTGATTCGTTGCTGCACAAGGAAGACTATATTATTCTCCTCAATATCTAATTTTCTTCAGATATGTTGTATATAGATATTTGACAAGGTAAATATTTATTTGATTGCTGTTTTCTTAGGCAGAAATAATGCACTGAACCTCATGCTTTACCTCAGAGAATATTGACCATCACACTCAATAATCCATTTCTGTAAATCTATTCAAAAGTTTACTGGCTCATTGGCTTTTTACTTATGAAATAATGCTAAGAAATTATAATGATTTATAGCATGTGATCTTATTTTAAATGTTTCAAGCAATAATGTTAAGAAGCATCTCATCCTAGACTCAAAAGGACACATAATGTATGGTATATATTCACTTGTAAGTGGACATTAACCAGAAAGTACAAGTTAATAAAGCACTGTGATAAACGGCAACCAAGTGCTCTAATTGGAGTATCCTTAATTATGTAAGATGATTTTTCCTACCTTTTGCATTCCTTGAATGCCAGTAGTTTTTATATTTTCCACCATCCACCTGGAGTGTCTACTGCTGCTGTCCTTGTTCAGCTCTTGTTTAAGCAAGAGCCATGGCAAGTAGTTATACAAAATCATGCCTAGATTAATGTTTCAGAGTTCAATGGCGCTTTTCATTCTTGTAGAAGATACAGATCCAGTTCCAAGAACCCACATGGATATTCATAACCATTGTACTTTTCATTTCAAGGGGATCTAATGCCCTCTTCTCATGTTCATGAACCAGACACATGTGGTGCACAGACAATACACACAGGAAAATAGCCATAAACATATTTGGGTTGTATTTACTCAATTATTATTGTAAATAATGGTGCTATGAGTGTTGATGTCAAAGACTGAATGTCTAGTGTACAATCTAGTTTTGTTATCTTTAAATCACTCCTGATATTTCCATTTCAAAATTTTTGTTTTCAGTTTTCCCATCCATCTACTCCACCTATCTCAACTTTACAAATGTCAAATTGACTGGGACTTTCAAACCTATAAACATAAAAAAATACAATTAAACCTGTACTTAAACATTGCTAACTAAATTTCACAATAGATTTTATTTGCCAGTTGATAAATTTACATTTTGCTTAAATGCATTAACAGGATGCCACAAAATTCTGTGTTTGTGTGCATATGCAGCAAATTTTAATCTTCCGTACAGGTCTGTAGGATTGAAGTCTTGTCTTTCCTTGACTGAACACTTCCTGAATTTGTGGTGCCTCATCTTTTTCTTATAAAGAGCAAAGCCTTTATGAGAAATGAAGTTATTTACTTGAGAAAAACTATAAAGTATTCTTTTTTTGAGGAAAATACTCAATTCAGAAATAATGAATTATTTATTAATTAAAATCACAGTTTATTAGATAAGTTGGTTACAGCATTTTTATTATTTATGTCTATCTAGGTGTAGCTGAAATTCAAAATGCACATCAAAGTAAAACTATATCACAACTCAAGCCATACTAAATATGTACTTGGCCTCTGAAGTAAAATTCTAGTTGGACTTCCATTTTGACTTCCTTCTTATGACCCAAGTGGCTTTAATGGGAATGCAGGACTTAGTACTGATCATGACACAACATGTCACTTTCTTTTCATAATCTCTACAATAAAGGAGGAGATGGTGGCATTAGCCCTGTGGAACAGATCTTGCTTCATTACCTTAATAACACTGGCCCAGTATCTGTCCAGCAGAACCCATTGTGAAATAGTACAAGGTGCACAGCCCTTCACTGATTACAGGCAAGTGTTACAGCAGCCTAGATGTAAGGAAGGGAAGTTACATTATAGTACAAAATACAGAATGAAAGCATTATTTAACATTCCACACTAAACATTACTGATGCCCTCAAACAATTATTTTGATGTTAGCCACTTAAACAAATCCATCACTAAGGTAAACAATGTAAACATACCAAAACCCTGTACAGTTAAATACAATTTCTATGGTACAAAATCCAAAACCTGGAGATGTTTGTACAGATTGCTTTTTTCACAATGTCTTAAATTGTGAAATATTTACAACGTTAAGGAGGAAATACATTGTGATGCAGAGTAAAATTATCTGAAATGATTATTATAAAACCTCAATCTATCTACGTGAGACACTGCTGAAGCAAGTGGCATTAGCCATGAGGTCCTTTGGTACAAGGCCCATTGCTTGAAGAACCACAGTGGCTGCTGTGGCTTTAGCATGCTTCTTATTAGGGCTGTCAAAGCTGGGCTGGTAAGCGCTTCCATTTATCAATACCTATTCAAGAAAAACATACAATTGGGCTGGTAAGGGCTTCCATTTCTCTATACTCTAAAGAGGAATTGTTTGCGATGGTCAGGGCCCCTGTCATGGACCAAGAGGAATTCAGGTGGTTGCCACCTTCTCTTATTACAGATTTCCATCAAGGCAGACACGGGATGTTTGCCTGTCAAGTCTTTCATTGCAGCAGAGAAGTTCCCAGACCGCTTTTGTGCTCTCTCTCCTACTGCAATAAGACCTTTTCAGACTGTCTTAAAATCAACAAGGTTGGGTTCCTTATTTCCTTCTTTGTTCTTTCCTAATCCTTCTCCTTCTCTCCAGCCCATTTTTCTCATCAAAACATCTCTCATTCCTCCAGTTACTGGGGCTGCTCTTAAGAACTGATCCTTTTTAATCCAGGCTTGGGCACCACTATTAGCCAGCTGTCCCTTTGTCAGGACTTGTATTCCCATACTTCCTGTGAACTGTCCAACTTATCTAATAAAAAGTGGCAACCAGCTGCTATTTTGTTGGCTGATAAAGTTTAAGTTTATGTTAAATTTTTAGAGTCTGATAGAATACTCATGTGTATTACAGTGGTATTCATATGCTATGTCTCTAAACTTTATTTTCAAAAGCTTAAGGCCCAACACAAACTTCTCTGGAAAAAAAATAAAAAAAAATAAAATCACAGTTTAACTTAATAAAATAGTATTTACAAGTTACAACTTATAAAAAGATACTGATAATTACATGTTAATTATCAAATTAAGATACATTTTCACAGTATGTGGTATAAAGATACATTAGAAATGATTTATGGTTAATCTTCATATCAGCAAATGTGAGAAAGAATATATATATATATATGTAATTACTTATGTAGAGTGTGTATGGAACTTTATTTAGATCCCTAAATGTATGTGATTATGTATGTCATTTCAATGATAAGTAAAACATTTTGATTTGATAAGTAGAAATTTGATTTTCTTCACAGGTTCAAAGGTTTATAAGTTGCAAGTCTTGACTTTCCTTGACTTCACACTTTCTAAAATGATGGTGACTCATATTTTCCTTATAAAATGCACAGACTTTATAAGAAATGAAGTTACTTACTTGAGCAAAATGATAAATCTTCCTTTTGGAGGATGATATGGGAGACTAACATGATGTTCTGCTGAGTTCGGCATGGCCATGGAAGAGACAGCATGACATTGTACCTACCCCTGGAGCAGAGCCCACAGGGTGTATGCCTCCATGAATGTTGACAATTGCTGTGGGCATAGGGCTTATTTGTATAATACTGTACATAATTTACTTAATGTTGTTTCATCACGAATTTTTTTCCCTGCCAAGGTTATCATGAAATGTCATCTCTCTCAAGGTTAATGACTCCATAATAATTCAAGACAGCAAGATTTGGGGATAAATCTTCAATTTACAGGAAGATATGGGAGATTAACATGATGTTCTGCTGAGTTCAGCATGGTCATGGAAGGAAAAGCATGACATTGTACCTACCCCTGGAGCAGAGCCCACAGGGTGTATCCCTCCATGAGTGTTGACAATTGCTGTGGGCATAGGGCTTATTTGTATAATACTGTACTTAATTTACTTAATGTTATTTCATCAAGAATTTTTTCTCCTGCCAAGGTTACCATGAAATGTCATCTCTCTCAAGGTTAATGACTCCATAATAATCAGAGAAAGCAAGATTTTGGGAGGCAAGGGTATGTCTTAAAAAATGGTAAATGCTGTGGCTTTCAGGGCAGCCCTTAATGCCATAGGAAAGAACTCTAAAATCATGAGTTCAAAATATATAAACAGGATTTCTCAATTGTGCAAAATATAAGGATGTGATATGATTATATAAGGGGTTTCGTGAGCCTAATAGAACACAGGAAGCCGCACTATGAACCAGCTTGTCAGGAAGATATTCAGGAAAGAGATAAAGAAATTTTGGGAGTGATGATCACATGAAAAGATTCAATCCAGCTTTGATTATTGTTTGTGTAATCAAGTTCTTGAATTTAAGGTCATCCTGGGAAAGAACCAATTTAAGTCCAGTAATGGTGGAAATGATGGTCTCAGAGCTGGATCCCACAAAACTAGCTTATTGTCTATCTTTACAAAGGCAGCCATGATTCATTTGTCGTGTTAAAAAATGTAGTTGCTGTCTTACTAAGAGTCAAGGGCATAAGGTCATAAAATGCTGATTCATGGGATAATCTAAAGGATATCTTATATGTACATAAAAGATCAAGCTTTGGTCTGAGAAAGATGAGCTATGCAAAGAGCTTTTAGAATTCTTTTTCCTAGCAAGAGAGAGCTATTTCTAGCAGAACACAAAGCTGTCATCTTGTACCCCACAATTGACCTCAAGTCAATTTTTTTCACTGCTCCCAAACACTCCTTTCTCAGAACCTCCTCTTCAAGCCAAAACTTGTCTTTGGCAATCTTCCTGTTATGATTGTAAGGATATAAGATATTTAGGTTACACATGAGATCAGCATTAAAATTATATCTCCTCCAAATCCTAGTATAGTGTCTACTAACACTGACCTCAAAGTTATCGTGTTTGGAAGAATGCAAATTTAAGAAGTTTGATATAGAAGCATTTTTAGTATAGTGAAAAACAAACAAACATGTTCATGCAATCAAATAAATGGCTACAATTTGAAATATTAGGATTAGTAGATTTAGATCACAGAAACATGTTTTGTTTTGTTTTTTCTTTTTCCACAATAAGTAAGGCAATCTCTTTACCTTGCCTATAATCAACCACTTTTGTTACAATGTAAAAATTATATATGATTTTTCCTGTTATTACCTTTGGCAAAAATCAAATACAAACCCATTTCATATGCACTACAAGAAATATGGGAGTGCTACTTCAGAAAAGAAAACAAAAAACAAAAAACAAAACAAAATATAGCAGAGCTTAAAAGGCAGTGGAGGAAATAATCTGTTTTCGTTTGAGGTCTAGAAGAGTATTGTATAAAAAATGCTGCAAACATAAATAAATTTATTTTTTATTACAATTAAACATTCCCAATCAGGACTAATCAAAATTACATACCTCTTAGAAATGATTTTTGTCTCTAACTTTGCAGATTTTAATAATCAAACTTTTTTTGTTTCTTCTTCTCTTCTTCTTCTTCTTCTTCTTCTTATTATTATTATTATTATTATTATTATTATTATTAATCAGTTTATTGCTTTACATTTCAAATGATATGCCTCTTCCCAGTTTCTCTTCCACATTCTTGGTTTCTACCCTTATCCAATGCCCCTTCCCTCTTGTCTCTATGAGGATTCTCCTCCAACCACTTACCCTCCTCACCACTCTAGCATCCCCTAAGCTGGGGCATCAAGCCTCCACAGGACCAAGGGTCTCCCCTCCCATTGATGCCAGATAAGATGATCTTCTGCTATATATGTAGCTGGAGCTATGGATCCCTCCATGTATACTCTTGGTAGTTTAGTCCCTGGGAGCGCTGGTTAGTTGATATTGTTCTTCCTAAAGGGTTGCAATCCCCTTTTGCCCCTCAATCAAACTCTTTTTTTTAAATTGGATATTTTCCTTGTTTACATTTCAAATGTTATCCCTTTTCTTGGTTTCCCCCTCGGAAACCCTCAATCCCATCCCCACTCCCTCTGCTTCTATGAGGATGTTCCCCCACTCACTTATCCACTCCTGCCTACCAGCCCTAGCATTTCCCTACATTGGGACATCAAGCTTTCATGAGACTGAAGGTCTCTCTTCACATTTATGCCTGACAAGGCCATCCTCTGCTACATATGTGGCTAGCGCTCTTAATGTTTGAAATTGATATGAGAATTTTCTCTGCACTGATTGAGTTTACTTTTGGTTTACTTGGAATGAGGCCTCCATACGTGTGAATGTTTGCATGCGTATGTGTGTGTGCATATCTGTGTGTGTGTTTCTTACATACATATGCATATATATAAGGGATTATTTTCTTGATAATCCTCTACCTTATCATCTCTTTTTTGTGACAAAGACTTTTACTAACCCAACGTTTCTAGCACTGACAACAGTAGCTTTTCTGTAAGCTCTAGGGGTTGCTTGAATCCATAACTCTTTGTACTTGGGTTACAGATGCTTACAAAAATTAATAATCATGCCAAAATTCTCAATGGCTGCTGGGAATCTGAACTCGGGTTGTCATATTATACAGAAGGGAACTGAGTGACTCACCCATCTCCCCAGCCCCTGGAACAGAATATTTGAATCTCATAAACTCTATCATATTCTACAACAGATTTTTCATTATTTCTTTCCATGTTTCCTTTCAATCAGTTTCAATTTTTTTTCAAAAAGGAGCTTTGAAGAAAATATGGTAAATGACAAATAGCCAGGCAGCTGCTTGTGAAAGAATAACATCATTCCCTACCCAGATCTCCAAGGAACTACAAATGTCACCTGCAGCAGACATGCCATTTATTAGAACATAAAACCAAACAGATTCCCCCAAAGAAGTGTTAGTTGTAAGCTGCCATATAGTCCAGCCCCCTTTTCTTATGCACACACAATTTCTCATTACACATCCCAAAATTTGCTTCAGAATCATTGCAGCAGCTTTGTACAATCTTCACTACTTGTTCAAAGTCAAAAACATTGTCTAGTGCTTTAAACTGAAACTGATCTGTTTGAAAATTATGCTGACATTTACAGACTCTTGTCAGTTAACTAGATATGCAGACTTCATTGTTTCAAATTGGTATTTTCTTTTTAATTTTTGATTCATTGTTTCAGGAAGAATATCTTTTGTAGTGAAACAAAATTTTGTAAGTGAAAAGAATGAAGGTGTCACTAACAATATCTTCCTAATATGTATTATTATAATCTATATAGGGCACCTAAAATATTATGATATTTATGTTCTGTAACTATAATATCTATATTGTGTCAAAATGTTCAGTTAAATGATTCTCTTTATTCCAACTCAAATATATAATTGCTAGGATAAATTCAGTGTTCTCATTTACTTCTTGTATATTGTAGACACAACATCTGTTCCTAAGGACAAAATCAATAAATTACTCCTTGAAGCCAAAAGTAATAATTTGAAAACAATTTTATGTTATTTTTTTATTTTAGGCTACAAATTAAAAAGTCAAACAATTTCAAGGAGAATCAAGTTCCTATGTTTTTCTATCTGATTTTAAAATGGATCAGTATAATTTATTAAACTTGGTTAAATAGTGGAAGGACTAGTGTATTTGCATGTTAAAAATTGAATTTTTCAGTAGTTAGCTTGTAAAAAAAGGAAAGAACATGAATTTAGCTCACAGAACAGAGCAGTTTAGGCACAATGAACACATTGTGCCAAGGAAAAATGGATTAGACAAAGAACTGTGTGCTTTCTAGTTTATTAGCATACTGTGTTGTCAGGAATGCTAAAACAGATAACAATTTTTAATATATATATATATATATATATATATATATATATATATATATATACACACACACGAGAAATGTGTTATTTATTTTAGATTTTGCCTTATGGAATTACATGGCATTAAGAATTTAAAAAACGAATTCATAAATTTAAAAGAGAATAGGGTATGTGGTACATGCCATTTTATTGATGTGTATCAGTAAAATTCACTTCCTTTAATAATTGAGAATAAATGAAATACTTTATTTTATTTAGTATAATTAAATGAAGCTATTCTTAAGGTTTGTTAATATATGTTGCTTTACATTTATACTTTCATGATTGCATATGTGTATATTATGCATTCTGATTAATGTTTCCCACCCATACCCACACAGTGAAATTTTTCAACCTATTTTAACCTGTTGCCTTCCTAATATTATTGTTTTCTCCTTATGAGGGTCACTGTTTTGCTTTGTTTTGTGACTTGCTGAGTTTATCCAGAGTCATATATGTATGCCTGTGTGACTGAAGATATCTATTGGAAGACTTGTAATTTGATCAGCTGGTACGTAACTAAAGATAATGCCTGTCTCTCCCACAAAATTCATCAGTAGCAAATAATTCAGCATTCAAATGAAAGAGTCTTTTCCAACACCCAACTGATTTTGGATAATCCCATCTTGTGTAGTAACAACACTTGTAAGATGCTGATTGCATCAACAGAAGATAACACTTCACAATGCTTCTCACTGTTTTCTGGCTCTTACATTCTTCTGACTCATATTTTACAATGTTTCCTGAGTCTTAAATGTTGAGTTATAAATGTTTTGATTGTTTAAGCCTGAGCACTGAAGAATTAATTATACTCACTTTGAGTTGTCAGGTGTCTCTGTGTTCATTTCTATATTTTTCAGAAAATATATTTTTATCAAATTAAAACTGAGAGAAACATTCATGTCTGTATATATATATATACATTTAGAAGTTAGCTTGGCCCCCTGACTAGTTACATAACATTTGTAGCAGCCACAAATTTTTGACTTGACAAGATTTACATTACCTGGGATGAATTCCTTAGTTTGGAGCAGGATTTATATCAAATCAACAAGCTGTTGGATTTCCTATAATGGTTATGCTAGTGATATACCAGTAGGTACAAGTTGCCTGAAATGTTGTACTGTACTGTGTAAAGTCTACAGCAACATTAGAGCATAGGAGATTTTTATTCCCCAATGTTCTGAGCATCATGGATGAAGGGAATAAGAAGATAGGGAGTGAGAGTTAACTTAAACACATAGTATATAGAAAAGCTATATGGATACTTACTGTATAGTAAGATAGAAATGAAAGGGAAAAGAAGAGGGAAGAGAGATGAGGAGAGGGGAGGAGAAGAGTGGAGAGCAGAGGAGAGGACAGAAGGGGAGGGATAGAGAGGAGAGAAAAATAGAGGAGAAGATAGAAGGGAAGAAAGTACAGAAGAGGAGGTTAAAGGAGTGGAGAAGAAAGGTGAGGAGAGGGGACGAGAGTAGAGAAGAGGGGAGGAGAGGAGAGAAAAAAAGAGAAGAAATGACAGGGGAAGAGAAATTAAATTAAAAATCTGTAGTACTGGATAATACTGTTCAAAAAAAAATGTGTGTTAAGCAAAAATCTCAGCATGAGGCATAAAATACTTGCTGTGAGAGGTTGGATAAAGAGACCCTAGAGTTCCATCTTGCTGCTCACTAGAGTTATTTGATAAAACTTACTATTGAAGGTAATAAAGATACCATGCTTCTGAAATAGAGAGTAATCATGATGGCTCTTTGTGTTTTAAATATAAGCATAGGGCTCAAATGAATCTTAGTAATAATAGTAATTTTATTTCTATTAGTTGATGAAAATTAATAGTTTCTTATTAATAACTATTAGAATGGGTTAATACTGTTTGCAATCAGATATGTTCTTTTATAGGTCTTAATATCTCAAAACTAATTATAAACATTTGTTTTTAATAAAATTAGTAATAATCACAGGGAATGTAATTTAAAAAGTTTTGGTAAATCTCATGTTTTCACCAGAATATTAAGTTCATCTCACCTAACAAAAGAAGTGCTCTTTCTCTCCTACATGACATTTTTGGTCTTAATTGCCGAAATTTCAGTGACAGGACATTGAATAGTGTGGTAAGTTAGGCATTTTTGATTTAATTTTGATAAAGAAAAAATACTCTTTAACTTTTGTCAATTAACTATGATAAAATTTTCTATATTTGAAACTACAAAAAATAATTATTTCTACATGCTAAGATTTTTAAGTAAAGGTAATGAGTAAAAGTTTTCTAATTAATGACTTTCAAACAGTGACTCATTGTGACACTAAGCAACTTCACATATGAACTGAAAAAGTTTACTGAAATTTTGAATTTTTAAACTTTAATCTTATCTTGTTTTGCAGTCTTTACATAGAACAGGATGAAAAATTCAAAAACCAAAATATGTGTTTTATTGTGTATGCAAATATGTTTAAATTTCAAGTTCATAAGTCACGGAGTTAATGTTAACTGGTATCTCATCTGACATGTAGGTATCTTCATTTGAATGTACATATTTTGCTGCACATAAGGTCACTGCTATACTTAAAAGTTTTCAATGTGTTAGTTAAGACTGTCTCTAAATGAATAACTCTGTCTCTTGAGATTGCAAATGAACATTTTTGAAACCACAAAATACTGATCCCATACATATTATATTTTTACTATATGATTCATGCTCCTAATCTGACACATATTTCAGGAAAAGGAGATAATAAAATACTGGGTAGTTATGAAAACAATCTGAGTAAAAGAAATTTTTCTGGCATTATATGTACAGACTCTAATTTCAATAGCCAGATGCTCATTTTATAAGGCAATTAATCCAGAGAAAAACTATGAAAATTCTGTACATTCTTTTTCTAGAACTTTGTATTTTTATACCAGAATACAGAACAATGTTGTACTCTAGCATCCCTTAGGAAACTAGAAATTTGCTTAAAGTTTTATATTTTTGTTTGTCTAATATACTTCATATTTTCTAAGCATATTGGAGAAACATTATTAAGATAGCAGTAGAATTCAGAAGAAGTTTCCTTGTATATAACTTGTAGGTTTAGTATATGACAACTTACCTTTTTTTTCTAAACAAATAAACATAGACACTCAAATTAGGTTATGCGTAATTTTACAGCTCCAATAAAATGCTAGATGCACAGTTTAATATGTACCTGACACAAATTTAACAAATGAAGTTCACTGAAGAATAAAAACAAAAATATATGATATTACCTAGTGAAGGTGTTATTGAGAGTTAGATAAAATATAAAAGCCAAAGCATACAAACAAGAAAAGATTCTATGTGACCTTTGTACCATGTAACCTAACTAGACAAGAAAAATATCCATATATTACTTTCAATAGACACATGGTTTCTTCTTCTAATGTGATTGAGTATGAGTTTAATGACTCTGAGAAGGAGAATACATAACACAATAACTGATAATAAATTATGAGTCATAATTCATGAGAAGTGTTAAGTTGTCCTCAAAAGTTTAAGAAGGAGAATGCAACTGACCTTCAGGGAAAAGGAATATCTTAAGTTTTTCAAAGTGTTGTCTGTGGCATGGAATGGAGACATGAAGATAAATATACCAGGAGAAAATATTATGTAGCAACAATTACTGTATTAGTTCAAAGATAATGGACAGGTCAGAGAAGTACATGAATAGGAAAAGCAAAAGGTAACAGTGAAAAAATTATGTATTATATGCACCATTCCTTATAGAAAGTTAACTGAACATCAGAATTTATTTCTCTCTGTTTATGGATTCAGATTGCACTGATTACACACACACACACACACTCACACACACACACACACACCGCACACACACACACACCACACACACGTTAGTGTGTGAGCATGTGCAACATAAAGCATATGTAGAAAGAGAACAGAACTTTACCAAGTAAGGGATAATAAGTTAAAAAAAAAAAAAAGGGCAGGTAGGCTGGAGGAGATAATTTTTGGAATATGGTGAATTTCATGCTGAGGCTAAAACTTATATAAATTTTATCTGAATTCTTTTGTCCTAAATCTATAATTATATAAATATTATTCACCTTTGCAGACAAGATTTTTTTTGAAAAATAAATGTTTCTATAAAAATATGTAAAATATATTTTTTTAGTTTAGCATGAGTATATTCTGAGAAAATATCAGTTTTAGTGTTGCCAGATCAAACTTTTAAATGAAGATTTCATGTAAAATTATCATATATCCATATGCAATAATCTTAATTTAATCTGGATGGTAGACAAGAAACAGTCCTGCATGTACTTCTTGATACTTAAAGTAGAATCTCTTAACTTTAAATTGTAATTTAAATTATGAGTCATAGGTAATAGTGTCAATCTAATAGTCTGGAATCATTGAAATTTCAACCCCCTGGACATTTATGAAAGGGATTTTACAAATAGACTGAAATTGGAAGATATTCCATAAATGTGAGCCTCATCATTCCTGAAGGTAAGATCTTAGGTTACATAAAATTGAAAGATGACTAAACAGAAATTATTTCTCTCTCTGTTTATGGACTCAGAATGCACTGTGATCAGTTGTAGCCTTTCAGGCAATCATGACTTCCCCAAAATGATAAACTGCATTTTTGCAACTGAAAACTACAAGGGTAAATATAACTTTAACTCACCTGATATAATAGTCATCTCAGAAGCTTACTGATGACATAGCTCACAATTTCTAGTTCTTTCTGAACTCACAGCTGGCTAGTAGAAGTCATCTGTTCTGGCCCAAACTCTTTTCCCAGCTGAATGATTCAAACTGGCTTCTCACAGTTTCTGATTGGATTGTTCTCCATAACCCCAGCTAATTCTGGCAATCTATTCTAATCTTTTGGATCTTTTTCATTATTCATAACATTTTCTCTTCACCTGAACCTGTCTTTGTAAAACTGTCCCACTAAAACTTCCTCCTCCTCCTCCTCCTCCTCCTCCTCTTCTTTATCCTTCTCTTCCTCCTCTTCTTCTTCTTCCTCTTCCTCCTCTCTCTCTTTCTCTCTCTCTCTCTCTCTCTCTCTCTCTCTCTCTCTCTCTCTCGTTGGGCATATCCTATCTCTGAGTCATTCTGTCAAATCTATTTTTCATTCATCATTTTCTCCCCCTCAATTAAGACATCACTTTAAAATATGGCTGGTTCCTTCTACACACTAATCACACAAATATTGTTTGGGATTAAAGGTGCATATTAGGGTGTGTCTATATTGCAGCCAGAACCTGCTGTAATCAAGAGCATTACAGCAGGGTCGTGTAGGCATAAAAAGGTCTTTGGATGTGAACCCTAGCCAAGGCAGCCATGTTGCTGGCTTAAAATTCCTCTATTTAGAAGAAATCATCCATTCTGAAGTTCCCATTGATTTTTTGTTTTAGCACGAATGACAGAAAGAAATGCACAATGATGAGATAAACAGAGAATCCTTTTATAATTTCTAGGAAGGTTACCTAGCATTATTTTCCTAGATGTAATTGGCATGAGTGATGTATAAAATAAAAGGAAACAGCAGACTACAGTGTTGCTTCACATTTAGCAACATTTCTGTTGACATTGTTTCATAGCTAGGGTTTTAATAGGGGTATAATTACAATGACATGAAATGGAAGATTACTGATGATAGTAGTATATTATATTATATAATATATTATATATAGAGATACCCATATTAAAGGTAACAGGTGTAACAAGTATAATAATTCTGTGTACTTCATATATGTACACAAAATTACTGATTTATGTTTTGTATAGATGTATTTGTGTATCCTTGTGTGTTTAACCCTGATGTTATTGTGCATCTCATATAAACTGTAAGTAAGAATGTTTTAGTCAGCTTTCTGTTTTGTGAAAGAATAATTGAGAGAAATTCCATTGAAGGTATATTTTTATATAATTGTTTCAGATCTCTGCTCAATGGTTATTTGTTTCTATTGTTTCTGTCCTTCTGTTGAAACAGAGCATAGAGAGAAGGCCAATCATCAACAATGGTGCCAAGGAATTTGTAGGGTGGATAAAGTTGAGAAGAATGAGATGAAGGAAATCAGAAATAGATGAAAAAAAAAAAAACTCATTTCACTGAAACTGAAGATATAATGAACCTGCAAATGGATTAGTGTAACAATAATGCCAGAAATATCCTCTTTCATTTAGCTTCAAGGATCTTAACTCAGTACTGCCAGGTTGGAGAACACAATAATTGACCCTTGGGGAATATTTCATTTAAAAGCCAAAACTAATAATTTAAATATTTTTAAACTTGTTATTTCTATTAAAGACTGTATTTGAGAAAATTCATGTTACTGAAAGTTATAAGTTTGAAACCTATGAGGACATATGGATACAAAGATTTACAGTAAGATAAGGTAGGATGATTACCTATGAGCTGGCACACAAAGTATTCATTATTTACTATCAAGAGAAGATAGGAAACTAGGACTTGATTGTAAAGAAGGTTATTGATAATATAACAATTAAAATTGCCTTTGGTAGCTGTCTTAGCTACTTTCCTATTTCTGTATTACCAAGTAAATTTCAATAAGACATTATTTTATTTGCAACTCTCAGTTCCAGAGAATAATAAGAGTCCATGACTATCATGGAAGGAAGCATGGAAGCAGGAAGATAAGCATGGGACTGGAGCTTTAGCTGAGGGCTTACATGTTGAGACAAATATAATCTGAAGTAATGGAGAGAGAGAGAGAGAGAGAGAGAGAGAGAGAGAGAGAGAGAGAGAGAGAACTGAGAATAGCATAGGTTTTTTAAACCCCAAAGCCACAGTGAGACCTCCTCTCACTGGGCCACACCTCCTCATCCTTCCCAAACAGTTCTACTAACAAGGATGCAACATTCATATCTTTGAGCTTGAGAATATCATTTTAATTCAAACCATCAAAGTAGGTTAAGAAGTCTCAATATAAACCACAAGTAATGCAAGAGGAATATGAAGAAGAAACAGGATCACAGCTATCTTTTTGTATGGAAAACAAGAAAGAAAAGGCATTACAGATGATTTTCATTTTCAGAGTTTGAATAAAACAAAGGTACCAAGTATTAGTTCAGTTTATTCAGTGCCTATGTTAACTAGAGCAACTTACTGTGGTTCTGAGCATCCATGGAGAAATGCATATAAAATAGAAACACAGCTACAGTGAACACTGTGTCAGAAACTCAGACAACTAGCATGCCTATAGAAATAAGTCTTCTCTTATACAGGTCAGACTATTGCTGTAGACAGTTGTACTCTAGAAAGGTAATGATTTTTAGAAATGAGTTCAGGGTAAGAAGGAAAGAGTCCATTAATCTAACGGAAGTCTCACAAAGAGGGGGTGAAGGGGTTCTTATCAAAAAAGCAGGAGAGCAATAACAAGCGAAGAGAGTGTTCTTGGTGTTCATTTTAAGGAAGTTGCTGACTGTATTTTATTCTTCCTGGCTGGTGTCTGAATCCCAGTCTTTTGCAACTGTCTAATTTTAAAATAATCATCACAAAGGAAATCAAGCTCAACTGTGATTTTACTCAACGAAGTTCCAAGATTACAGATCATTGTGGAAACAAACAAATATTTATAATGTTACTATGGAGGAGAATGTTAAATATTTGCATAAAGGTTTTCCAAGGTAGGAAGCAAAGGCTTGAAAGATAGGTGATATTAAATGATTTGAATTTTTTTTTGTTTTGTTTTTTGTTTTTTGAGACAGGGTTTCTCTGTGTAGCCCTCACTGTCCTGGAACTCACTCTGTAGACCAGGCTGGCCTTGAACTCAGAATTCTGCCTGCCTCTGCTTCCCAAGTGCTGGGATTAAAGGTGTACACCACCACTGCCTGGCTATGATTTGAATTCTTTATGTTGACAAATATTTTATAGTGTCTGACAGAAGAGACTAGTATTTGGTATATATTACCCAATAAATCCATCTGACGTAGGTAAATAAGGTAAAGAAATGCTCATCCCATCAATCAATTTTAGGATGTAAAGATATTGTAGTCTACTAATTTAAGATGTAATTCCATATATATTTGATACCATTTATTAATATTTCTTTACAAGAAATTCTTTTTCTACACACAATTATGAAGTATCTTGAACTACAGAATATATGTTTCTCTCTTCTCTTACATCCTGTCCTATCAGTGATTCTTTCTACTATTTGTTCTGGGCTAAAGTGCAAGTATGTTAGATCATGATACAAGGAGAAAAAATTCAACTTTAGCAAATCTTACCATGTGCTTAGCTTTCAATCCTAGTATTCAACAGCTTTGAGACTTAAGGAAAAATAATAGGCATTCACTTATTTATTAGAAGCTAACACCTGGATATATATATGTATATATATATATATATATATATATATATATATATATATAT
>JADRCH010000322.1:0-152171 GCA_019843965.1 Rhynchomys soricoides | reverse complement strand
GTATGTATGTATATATTTATATATTGACATATATGATATGACATATAAATAAAATAAATACATACATATTGAGATATATGGTGTGATCTAGACACACATAAATATATGTAAATTGAGTATTATTGAATAATGTACACATATGTGTATATATATATACTATGTACACACATATATATACATACAAACAATTCAAAAATAGTCAATTTTAATTTATATGTATCTATACATCTATCTCTATATATATTTCAACAGTACTCAAAGGTGATATTCCCTTCCTCTCAAAAAAACATAATTACATAGCTAGGTATGATACCACACTGTATAATTCCAGCATAGAGGAGGTATGAACATCAAGATCACTTTGGGTTTGAGGCCAGTAAGCTTTACATAGTGAGTTACAGACAGGTAAGGACTACAGAGAAAAATTTCTGTCTTATACAGGCAAACAAACAACTACACAAAAGAAGAAAAGGAAACTTGATCACAGAGAATTTATTAAAAAGTAGAAAGCCAGCATCGAAACTAGTTCTACTAATTCCAAAGCCCTGCTACATTGGTTACTGTTTTAGTTTAATCAAGCTGTATCTACACTTAGCTAAGATCTTACGGGGAAGGAACAAGATGGTGTATCCAGCTAGGAGATTATAAATAATGTGTGGGATAACTCTCAAATAAAAGACACTAAAGATGTAAATGTCATTCCCAATTATTTGTACCACTTGTAAAATTAGTTTGAAATTCTTCAAGTAGTCAGCCATCAAAGGTGATTCAATTACTTTTAAGAGAATTCCTTTTTCTAAAAAGAAAATGTTCTAGAATGATAATTTTAATACTACATTATTGTATGCTTTCTTAGACTTGGGGAAATTATCCTTCCAATTCTGAAGGTGTTATTTATATTTTAAGATTTCAAAATAAGTAATGTTATTTAAACTGATAGTACTATTAGTATCTTTTTTAAAATTACACACTTATAAATTACATTTTTTATCCCTACTCTATGAAAACAATATTTCTTCTCTATTTAATTATCAAACTATTAAAATGATTATATTATTTATGATAAATATAAAATTATTGATTTGAGACTCTTAAAATGTGATTTTATTATTCATTAAACACACACCATTATGAATTTAAGGTATTATTGAAATAATAGTTAATAAAGTTATATCATTTTTTTAGCTTTTTCATTTGAGCTATGTGGGAGTTTATATTGTTTTTGTTAATGGTAGGTTTTAGTGAATATTTCATATTTATTTATCAGGTTTTTGTGCTGTTGGTAATTGTATGTTTTGTTCAAAGCTGCAGTAATTCTTTATGTACCCTTTTATTTTAAATTTAAATATACAGATATTGAATTTATTTTCTTTGATTCTTGAACATGTCTCCTGTTTTTAATCATTTTTTTAAAGCTGATATTTTAAGTTCTATTAGACCAGAAATGGCAGCTAGTAAGACTTTTCCGTGTGTTAGTTATACTTTTAAATCAATAATAAGGTTGTAGAAAATACTAATATAATGTTTAAATGAAGCCCTGAATTAATAGAAAGCATGGAATGATCCAGAGCACAAATTACACAGTTGTAACTCGATATTTTGTAACGTTATTTGCAATTTTCGAGATTTCAAATAAGAATAGATCAGAAGATCTCAGTTATGTTTCTAAACTCATTAGCATTTGACTTCTATCATTGCAGTCAATCACTCAGAGCCTTTGACTACACAGATGCTCTGGGAAAGGTCAGATTTTGTGTAGAGCGTATTTATATAGAGGCACGACTTTCTCTGAGGACTTCAGACGATTTGTTTGGCTTTTCTTTAAGTGACAAGTGTCTTTTGTCCTTAGAACAAGTCCCCATCCCATTCTTCCCCCAGGAGCATTAGTGCCTGAAGATTGTCAGGTAGGTAATGAGAATTCAGTGGCTTGAGAAGACATGTCATTTTCCCGAAGATGATGAAAAGTCACTTCCACCCCTTACCCAGGGCAGATGTCTTATTTTCCTGCCACTTTTCCCTCAGCACATTAGTTACACATTTCTTGATTTTGTCAGATTCATCAAACAAACCGTTTCCATCAATTATGTGCAGTTTATATTATCCAAACTTGTCACGGTCTCCATTCACTTTTAACATGTTTCCACAGATGCCTGAGTAACTCTTAATCCCCCACCTGCCATCACTGAGAAGTATAGTAACGTATAGGGAAAGAAGACATGGACACCTGCAAAAGCATTCTCTCACATTGTTCCCTAGGGTGAATGCCTCAGTTTTCAGATTTTAACACTCAGAGCAACCCATTCAGAAAGCCCCATTATCTGCCTACACATATTCAGCCATGTTATCAGATTGAGGGAAACTGCTTTTCACTCCTACCCTATCTTTGCGCTTACATGTTCTGTCACTTGTCTATCGTCCATTCTAAATTTCAAGGTCTGTGAGCTTTACCTGTGTGGAGAAAAGAGAAAATCACAGAGGTTGTAAAGGAGTGATGTATTTCTAGCCACAATATGTTACAAAGAGAGCTTTTCAGACCCTTTGTTAGTCTTCTGGGAGAGCTAAAGTCGTGCGTGTAGATTGTTTAGAACTTAGCAAAAGAAAGAGTCCCATCTTTATGTGCAGTTCTTTATTCTGGATTTACTTTCTACAGATTAACTATAATTTTACTATTTATTCTGGTATTCATATTTCCTGAGTATTTGCTCAAAGCTTTCATATTTTTGGTAATATACATTTTTTTTTTATACTTTTGGATATTTACTTTATATACATTTCAATTTTTTTCCCCTTGGGAAACCCCTTATTCTATTCTCCCACCCCCTGCCTCTGTGAGGGTTCTCCCTCACCCACCCACCCACTCCCCTCTTCCCTCCCTAGCATTCCCAAAAGCCTCTCCTCCCACTGATGGCCAGCAAGGCCCTCCTCTGCCACATATTTGGCCAGCACCGTGGGTCCCTCCATGTGTATTCTTTAGTTGGTGGTCCAGTCTCCAGGAGCTCTCTCCATGGGGCTGCAAAACCC
Organism: Rhynchomys soricoides; assembly: GCA_019843965.1. Lineage (NCBI taxonomy): Eukaryota > Metazoa > Chordata > Mammalia > Rodentia > Muridae > Rhynchomys > Rhynchomys soricoides. The sequence continues at coordinate 149,150 of JADRCH010000322.1, read as the reverse complement.
CTCACCTCCTTCAGTCCCATATCCAGCTCCTTCATCTGGGACCCCATGTTCAGTCCAATGGTTGGCTGCGAGCATTCCCTTCTGTATTTGTCAGGTTCTGCTTGAGCCTCTCTGTAGACAGCTTATCATGCTTTCATCAGCAAGCACTTTCCAGAATCCATAAGAATGTCCTGAGAAAGAAATTAGGGAAATGACACCTTTCACAATAGTCACAAACAATATAAAGTATCTTGATGTGACTCTAATCAAACAAGTAAAAGATCTATATGACAAGAACTTTAAGTCTCTGAAGAAAGAACTTGAAGAAGACCTCAGAAGATGGAAAGATCTCCCATGTTCATGGATTGACAGGATTAATATAGTTAAAATGGCCATCCTGCCGAAAGCAATCTACAGATTTAATGCAATCCCCATCAAAATCCCAACTCAATTCTTCATAGAGTCAGAAAGAGAAATTCTCAAATTCATTGGATTAACAAAAAATCTAGGATAGCAAAAAATATTCTCAACAATAAAAGAACTTCTGGGGGAATCAACATTTATAAGACCTCAAGCTCTACTACAGAGCAGTAGTGATAAAAACTGGATGGTATTGGTACATCGACAGGCAGGTAGATCAATGGAATAGAATTGAAAACCCAGAAATGAAACCACACTCCTACAGTAAATAACTTTCTTATCTAAATCGATTTGAATGTTGAAACCAGTAGACCAGTGGATCAATGAGAAACAGCATCAGCTGAACAAATAGGACGAACATTATTAAATGTTGTGTGGAACAATACTGAAAAGAAAGGGACAGGTTTCGGATGAAATATTTAAAATATTCTAGTACATGAATTAAAAGGGAGATATTTAATCAGCAGAAATTTAAAAGTAATTATGTCCTATAGATGTTGTTTCTAAACAGCTGATTTGTTGAATGTGGCAAAATATCTAATGAATTTTATTATTTAATGAAATTATCTATTTTGTCAAAATATATATTAAAACTATTAAAATGTTTGTGAGAAAAATGATAGAAGTGCAATATATTATAAAATTCAAGTGAAAGAAATAAAGAGGGACATTTAAATCTTATGAATGCCAATAATATATATGCAAACATCACATATAAAAGTTAAATTCTTGGGATTAGAGAGACAGCTCAGGAGTTAATTTTAAGTACTGCTCTTACAGAATACCCAAGTTCTCTACATTCTTGTCAGGGTGGTCATAATGTCCTATAATTCCTGATCTTAGTGATCCAATGTCTCAAAACTCTTCAAAGACATTAAAACAATTCCAGATGCCCACACACAGACATATGAACATACCATTAAAAGTAAATCTTTAAAACAAATTGTTGATACCAATAATAAATACTTATTTTTATTGTTGTCATGGCTTTGTTTACTAAATTAGAAAGTAATAGTTTTGCAGAATAGACTACATGCATATTAGCAGGATTCTGTACTTTTATTCTTTTTTAGGAAGAGGTCTAAACTCAAAATCATAAAATTAGTTTTTAAATCACCATGGAAACATTAAGGATTACATAGTGAAAATTTATTTTTCACATTCAAAAATATTTTTAAAACAACTTCAGGAAATAATTTGTCCAAAGTTGCTAAGCTAAATTACCTTAGAGAACAGAGAGATGGCTCAGAAGCAGAACACATGGGCTAATCTCCCAGAGGACCTAAGTTCAATTCCCAGCACCCACATAGTGAGTGGTGTTGTAGGTAGTTTTATGTCAAATTGACACCAGTTAAAAATAATTAAGAAGAGGTAATCTCAATTATGAAAATACTTTATAACATGAGGCTGTAGGCAAGCCCAGAGGGGATTTTTGTTAATTAGTGATTGATGGGTAAAGACCTAGATCATTGTGTTTTTTCCACCTTTATTATAGAGGACCTACTTTTATAAAAATTCAGGCTGAGAATGCCATGGGGACCAAATCAGTAAGCAGCACCTCTTATAGCTTCTGTTACCATATCCTAAATCCAGGTTCCTGCATGGGGCCCCCATTGTCAGTTTGTGGAGAGCACTCTATTGTCTTAACAACAGAATTTGCTGTCCACTTGGCCAAAAATTGAATTGAATTCAACCCAGTCCCTCCATTGGAAGACTGGCCTGACTTTAAAACATGGCCATTAATAGGAGTCCTCATTTCAGGAAGTTTCTACTGTACCCCACAAATGCCCTCCAATTCCAACTATCATTTTTTATAGTGTCACCTCCATCTCATGTTCCCCATTCATCCCCACTTAGGGATATCTATGTGTCCTCCAAGACTCCTCTTCTTTATCTAACCTCTCTGGGTCGACATTCATGCTATTAGTCTGTGTTTTATTGATGGCAAGTTCTTTTATTGAAGCCAGTTTATATATATATAAAATCTCCAATGATTATTGATCATTCTTCCTGTTGCTTTGTTGTTGATGGTAGTAGTAGTGTACCTGTGTGTATGTATGTGTGTCCTCCCCTCAGCGTGACATTATTTTCTGTGTTCTCATGGGTATAGTTAATATCCGTAGGATGAGTTTTTCTTCTAGAATCTTCTATAGGGCTAGGTTTGTTAATAGACACTATTTAAGTGTGTTTTTATCATGGACTACCTTATTTCCTCTATCTATGGTGACAGGAAGTTTTTCTGTATATAGTAGTCTAGGCTGGCAACTATGATTTCTTAGACTTTGTAACATGTCTGTCCAGGCTCTTCTGAGTTTAGATTCTCCATTAAGAAGTCAGGTATTATTTTAATCAGTCTGCCTTTGTATATTACTTGGTCTTTTAATACCATGAAGCTTTAAATATCCTTCCCTTGTTCCATATGTTTAGTGCTTTGATTATTGACAAGGGAGCTTTCTTTTCTGCTCCAAACTATGAGGTGTTCTTTATACCTCTTGTACCTGTATAGTATCTCATGTTTTAAGTCAGGAAAACTTCTATGATTTTGTTCAAAATAGTGTCTGGGCCTTTGATATGGGTTTCTTCTTCTTTTGTTTTACCTATTACTTTTAGATCTAGTCTTTCTATAGTTTCCAAGATTTCTTGGATGTTTTGCATCAGGTGATTTTTAGATTTAACATTCTCTTTGACCATTTTATTTCCAATTTTTATGTCTGAGTGGTTTTATTTAATTTCTTACAGTGTTTGTGTTTTCCTGGATTTCTTGGTAGGATTTATCCACTTCCTGTTTAAGGATCTCTATCATATAAATAACAGCTATTTTCAGGTGGTTTCCCTTGTGATTCATCATAAGGCCTGATGCGGTAGGATAACAGGTCTCTACTGGAAACATTGTCCTGGCTTTTGTTGATTTCACTTTTATACTGGTGTCTTAGCATCTGGATTTAGGATGACAATAGGTTTGGGTACTAATTTCTGAATTTCGTTTTGTTGGATGGGTGTTTTATTCTTTAGTTTCTGTCTCCTCTCTGGATTTGGTGAAAATGTATTGGCTGTTGTTTCCTATATTCCTGATCTGTTCAGCTAGTGTGTTTGCTGGAAATGCCTGCTGGTATGAGAAGCTGGGGTACTGGAATGAGTTGGAAAAAGGACGTTAGGAGGAAAGGTTCTTTGTGATCCAGTGGGGCATAAAGTTAGAGAGGAAAGGGAGACCCTAGGAGAATTTCAGCCAAAGAGATGAAAAAGTTACTGGGAAAGAGTAATGTCCTACTGAGCAGTTGGAAAGGTGTTGGTCAGCCTTCTGTCTGTTTGTTTCCCTGGAAGGAGCAGTCTGTGGGTTACCAGGGGGTGCCTGCTATACTTGTGGTCTGGCACAAAGCAACAAGAGAGGGAGTGACAGAGGTTATGGGGACAGGGGGAGTTCTGTAGGATGCATGGGAGATTTGGAGAGGGAAGAAGAAAGACTTCAGCTGGGTTTATTTTCAAGTGCTAGGGACAAGACTGGGGGATTGAATATGGGGAAAAGAGAGAGAGGAGAAGGTATACAGGCAGGCTAGCTGGTTTATTGTCAGGCATGCCTGTGGTTTAGAAGTAGGTGCCTGATAGAGTTGAGGTCTGGGATACAGTGATCTGTGTGTGGGCAGATAATCTGTGGAATCCACAAGAGTTGTGGGTATGGGGAAGGAAGGCTGCGCAAGTGTCCATTGGAGCACTAGGGACAAGACTGTGGAATTTGGTCTGAGAAAACAGACGCAAAACTGGGAATTTGGATATTTGAATTGGACTTTTGCTCCCACAATACTCCAAATTTTGTGTTTCCCAAATCATTTGGTTTACTTATATTTTCTTTTTAGAAGCTATTCATGTATCCAAAATATAAACTCTATTATTATACTTGGATAAAAATACATTAACATAATTCAGATCTATATATAATTTGTGATGTGTATTTTTAATATCATTAATGGATTCAATTGTGTATGTTCATAACTATTTTAATAAATATAATGAAATAGTTAATGCTAAACTATTATTAATAATTTACACTCATATACTTAAATTCCTATTTTCATTCTGACTTAACAGCATGTTCATAGTGTGTTTTTCACTCAGTTTTTTTGTGTATTTTCAACACATAAACTTTTGTCAATATTGAATTTTAAAGCTTTTCTGCTATGTTGAATGTTGAGCTCTTTTGTATGACATAACTTTAAGAATAATAAAACATTTATTGATATTTAAAGTTTATGTAATATTCAATATTGTGTTAAATGTACTGGCTTGCTTTCTTATGAGTAAATATATGTGGGTAAATATATATATGTGTATATATATATATATATATATATATATATATGAGTTTCATATGTATACATATAAATGTGTTTTCACACCCAAGAACACACACACACACACACATATATGTTTTCAAACATGAATATATATATATATATGTATACAAAATATGTGGTTTTCATTTTTAATATATAATTAAGAATAAATTAATATGAGATATTTGTAAAAAATTAAAACATCATATTATTTTCAAGTTTATTTCTCTCAATAGCAACTTGGAAAGAAAGCTCTATATACTCATGGATATAATCAGTTTTTACATTGAGTAAGTTAAAAATTGTTATTAATTTCTTCTTAAGTTCTATGATGATTTTTCTTTATAAATGTCAATATTTAAATCATAAAAATTCATTTTTATGTATATGTATGCATATTCTTGCCTACTTCTTTATATATGAATGACATGTGCAAAAATCTTCCTTCTTTAGCTGTTAATATATTGTCCTATTTTCTTTAGTTGTGGTGAATGAATAGATTTAAAGTGTATTTATTGAGCTTAGCAACATCTCCATTATTAATCATTCTTTAAATTATCATTAATATCAATCACAAAAATATAACAGTTTTTTTAAAAATGCTTTTATACATTTTAATTATTAGTTTGCACAAAGGTCATTAAATTAATTTAGTATGAAAAGGCATTTTAAATTATTTAATAATGTTAAGTGAATATCATGTTAAGTAAAAAAAAGTAAAATAAAAATATGGTTCCTACTTTATTATAAGATAAATTTATTTGGAAATGCACTATATAACTGAACCAAAAGGCTGAAGCAAATGGCTTCAGGAAGTAAAGCTACATTATTGCTATAAATTTGGGATTAGCAAAGGGTATTAAGTATTAAGTCTACCAAAGAAAATTGTAAAGGTAGAATAATTTAAACCATAATGAATGTAACTAAAACGGTAAAGAAATATAAAGAATAGTATATTTAATTAAGCAGTGTTTTTTCCTAGTACTGCAAACCAGGCCTCTGGGAAAATAGTAAGAGCCCTATACTGAGTAGGAATACAATATGGTTGATAAAATGACATCTTGGTCGGAGCCATAATGCCATCTTGAGTTCCTTCCACTGAACATAACTGTGAGTCCCATTTACAAATTTGCATACCTGGTGATGAGTGTGCACAGGTGTGCCTTTCCAGAGGCACATGTTCCATTTAGCTTAAATGATCTATCAGAAAAACCAATCACTGGAGGAGGAACTTCTGTAAACCCACAACCCCATAAAACTAGCAATTATGCTTCAGTGAGTGCAGAGAAAATACAGTTTTCCCAACGGTAATTCTGCTAATTCTTCATGTTATACCAAGGTGCTTCTAAAGCCAGTCTACTTATGCTCATAGAGATAAAAGCATGTGTACGGCAGTCTGTCTTTCTTTCCTGGAAGATTAGTAAATCCAAGGTAAGCCATCCCAAGTAGGACTAAGAAGGCAGAAGGCTCAAGGGTCAAAAATTCCTGTTAACACAAACAGAGATACCATGGAATAATTATTTTATAAAAATGGTATATCATGAAGGCAAATTCTAGAGGTGAAAAGTCAAAATGCCAAGAAGAGGCTCAGAGTTTTGGTGAATTTCTTTGCCAGAGGTCCTGAGAAGTCAGCTCGGGAACTTTGGGATATTCCACCAGGGCCCCTCTGAGCACATGTGTACCCCTCCCCTCCTGGAAGAAACAGGTTAGGGAGCACATAGACTGGAAGGGAGGGGTTGATCAAGCCCTGCTACCTCATTCCCTAAAGACCAATCAGTTTAAAAGTCATACTGTTGTGCCAATCACTTTGTGCCTAGTGGCTGCTGCTCTAAAATTCGTATATAAGGTCCGTGAATGGGCTATGTGGGGTCGTTCTCCCGCCTTGGTATGTAGAACAAACCTAGCATGCTGGAAAAATAAATTCTTATTGAATTTTGCCTCAATCCCTGACTCCATGTGTTCACTCAGTGGGTCTCCGATTAGTTAAGGCTCCCCAGAGTCTTACATCCCACTAAGCATAATCTACAGTCTCAAAAACATGATGTGCAAAATTCCCTTTAGGCTACCTAACTGTAAAGCTGAAACGGAAGCAAACTTTACTGAGTAATATTAAATGCAAACTGTTACACAGGTTCCTAATTTGAAGGTCAGAGATGTAGAACAAATAGTGTGTCCAAGCAAGCTAAATTTGTTAATAGTTAAAATGCCCAATAGAGTACTATACTACCTTTGAAGTAATGCTAAAGAGTGACAAGAAATTTACTTCTGTGTTTTTGTTTGTGTATGTGTGTCAGAGGAGCTCAGAATTTTGAATCCATTCACATAATCCTTCAGATTTTTCATTGTGAGAGGCTTCTGAGTTTGTCAAGGTTAAACAGCCACTCTTGTTGACATGATGTCTATGTGGTCATTCTTTGGAAATGAGGCAGCCGATGTATAAACCAGTAGAACTGTATCTATATACTTAGCATATTTTTCTTCTCTTGAATACAAACTAGTCTTTGCTCCCTTGTGCATTTGGGATGAAAAAGGAGGTAAAGTGTTTCTAAAGTCTAGTACTGAGCATGCTGTTTTGGTGCATATTTCTAATCTCAGCACTGGAAGACAGAGTCAGGAAGAATTTTGTGTGTTTGGTCTTCAGAGTGAGTTCCAAGCAACCCATGATGCATAGAGTTTATATGTTGAAACAAAACAAACTTTCAAAGACTGAAAACAATGTACCTTCTGTGTATACAATGGAACAATTTACCACAGCAATATCTTTATAGTAACAATAACTCCAACAGCTGTGACTGTGATGCCAAGAACTGGGCTGAATTATCGAGTAATTTTAGACTCCAGTATTTCATACAGGGTTTCTGTACTCAGATATAGTTCTTACTATTTGTAATATATGTAAGTCCTTATGTATAATTGTTATCCCATCTTTCCTATAACATTATTTGATTTCCTTTGACCTCTTACAAAAAAAAAAAAAAAAGACAAGTTGAGGGGTCATACATGTTCCACTCCCTTGCATGTCACAGTTCCTCAGCAAATGCTTAGTGAATATTATAAACATTTTGGCACCATCATGAAGTGATTAATAGAAATAGTATATGGACACTACTACCAAACTATAACATTGGTCCACTTACTGGTATAATGAATAATTGACCTAAAACCCTAACTAAGGGTATTATATACTTGAACATTATACTTTTATCCAGATCAACTTTTCAGTTATAGAAGGAAGAAATACTTTTAAGAACAAAGGGTCTTTATAGCATTCTGGGATTATTTGCAAACAACAAATACCATAGCTATCATGACCCAGACCAAAAAAACTCTGAGAACACCTGTAATTTCCTAAATAAATCTAAGGTCAACATATTAACATGTAGCAAAGAACCTGCTCTTACTGTTCCTCCTAAATATGTAATATATATTTCTTATTCCATATCTCCCACGCAAGTAACCAGAAATTTAACAGTTAGTTTATGTTCATAGCAGATAGAAAAAAAGCTCTGCTTTAAATGGTGGGAAAATGTGTATTTTTCTAAGTCTAAAGTAGCATGGGCAATTAACAATGTGGCAGTCTAATAACACTCATAGTTTTAAACATCATAATTATTAAGCTTGAAGATCACACCCAGTTTACAAATGGAGTTCACCACACTAGAGTTTTGAGCAATCCTGGTACCACCTGGGATAGTTGTCTTTGGCCTTACTTATTGTTGTTGTTAATATTATTCAAGGCTTATAAAAACTATCCATGGTAGGGAGGGTGAGATGGCTTAGCATTAAAGAGCATTGAGTGCTTTTCCAGAGTACCTATATTCAACTCACAGCACCCACATGACAATTCATAACTGTCTATAATTCCATGGTCTGACAACCTTGCATTGACAGACTTACAAAAAAACGATGCACACAAAATAAAATTTTTTTTTTCAAAAAGTCAGCCATGCCACATCAGATGCCACTGAAGTATTTTATACATACTATTTAATTTATCTCTCTCATTTGAATTGCTAGTATTTTCTCTTTCATAGAAGATGAATTTGAGTCAGAAAGTGATTAAGAACTCACGATTACACTGAATAATAGGGGTGGAAAACTATGAAGGTTAATCATTACACTGATATAGTCTATACAGTCTTGCTTTTTGGGTTTGTGAAATTGAGTTTCACTTAAAGGAATTCAGTGAAAGCATCAACATCAATAGAAATCAATTTTTTTCAAACACTTTTTTTAAATTTAAAAGTCCCTTGTGTAGGAAAGGGAGAATACAAGATTTGCCCTGAGAACAAACTTTGTGTCAGACAATTCTCACTTAGTGCTGCTATCTAAGAGGACATTGGAGCAATAAAGAATCTGTGTTGTGACCATGCAACCACTAGCAAGACAGGGCTGTTACACTTTGCAAAAAAATTCAGATGACTAAGGCATGCGAGAAGAGTGTCTACTCCTTTATCAGGCAGAATATTTCTAGGTAATTCAAGTAACTAGTTTCAGTTGCCTAACTGACCAGATTTAAAGCAGTGCAACTACCTTTCAGGTCAGCAATATGAGATATTAGTTATTCATTAGTGTAATGTTCTTCATAATGGACTTTTTAAAAAGTTGTTATGCATTGTGAAATGTATTTTATAAATAGAATTTTGTTTTTGATTTCCCAAGACATTGAATCTACTCCTCACATTTGCTGAGTGTATACATGGTAAGTGCTCCTATGTCATATCAGCAACAAGCAATTGACATGAAGTTACCAAAATAAAAAATAGTTTGAAAAAAATTGTTTTCTATTGCCTTAGGATTCTGTGAAAATAAGTATTTTATCAACTAGCAGGTAATGTGATCACTTAGCTTAGTGTTTCTTCTCTGTGTAGCTTCAGACATTATTTAATTTACAGTTGTGAATTTTATACATAATTTACTCTATATAGTTAGATTAAAGCCTTTCCCAGTGATATTGCATGAATAGGGACTACTTATATAATCCAACTTTAATTGGGAATTAATTATTTCTATTGCATAAGAAAGAGGGGTTAAGTGAGTCATATACTGCTCTATTCCTAAACTACTCTTTCATTAGTATTTATTACATTTGTAGTCTCACTACATCATCTTATGAACTCTGTGAAGTTGGTACTTCTAGCCATAATGTACAGATATGTGCTGCATATTCAATGAAACAACAAAGATGAGAAATGGAATTTCATCACCACTCTTTGAAGTTCAATATCTGTTTCATCTGTATTCTGTTGTTTGGCCTGATTGTCTTTCCTCATGCAGTGAAAAGAAAAACTATTAAGAAACACCTACCTTTCAGAAAAAGTCTCAGAGTCTCTATGAACATGTCAAAATCTACAGCTGTCTGTTTGTACCTCCACGCTTGTCTAAAATGCTGAAGCCTCTTCAGGATTTGATTATACCTATCGTTGTATACAATAACATTTTGTACATCAAAGCAAAGCATTACTGATGTTTAAAATGATTAATAATTTATTTAGTTTAATTTTCTCTTAATAGTTGTAGGTAACCAAGGAATTCTATATTGAAAATCTTTTTAGTGAGGGTGATAATGATGAAAAATATCATGCAGATAGACATGAAGTATAATCTAATTCTGTAAATTTTTTTTATAATTCAAAAAGATTCAATAGTATCCTTGAGGAGAAAGAACTAAGATGAAAGCTGTGAGCATTGAAAACCTCCACACAGCAGCCATACAGTCCAGAGGTCATAGGGGTGCTCCTACAACATGAGCAAAAATTCTATCAGTGTCCTCCTAACTAACAACTTTGATTCTGTCTCACTTTTATCAACTGGAGTCCTGTTCACTATGAAAGTCCTATCCAATAAAGCATTCTGTATCAAAGAAGCACGGCTATATTGTAAAGGAAGATGGAACCAGGTCATTATTATCCTGCTGGCTTCTCTGCACCTGACTTTTACAGAAAGAACAACCTATATTACTAAGTGTGTTTGGCATAAATGTCATACAAATATCACATCCCACAGCATCCTAGTAATCATTGCAAGGAAAGACAGGGAAATAGAACGAGACAGAGAGGATGATAATTTATTCATAGGATCTGACATGTTAGTCTATTAACAGATAAATATTGACAGATGTCTCAGGGAGATAATGAGAAATGGTGTTTTTTAATGTTGTTTCAATTTTGAGTTAACTCATCAAGCCACTTTGTTATTTAGCCTTAAGTACTCTTTAGAGATAACACTGAAAATCATATAGTTTTCTTTAGAAACACAGAATTACTTTAAATATTACTGATAGAATTAAAATAAAGAAGAAAACTTTTAAATCTCTGGATACCCAAAGCAATTTGAAGTAAATATGTCACAAAAGTCAATTCAAGGCAATTTTCAATTATTTTGAAAATAATATACTTTCATTTAGAATAATTGAAAAATAACTGTATAACAATTTCAATTCCATCATTACAACTCTATGTTATACAAAAATAATATTTTATTATATTTACCACTGACCTTTTTGTAGGTTGGGTACTTTTTTCTCAATGAAAAATAGTGATCACTAAATATTCAAATTTTATTGTCCTCTGTCAATTTTATATTAACAATTAGGAATGCATTAATGATTGATATATATTTTAGTAATGTATCCATTATTCCATAAAGGGATTTCATTGTAAAAGTGAAATCATGCTTGTAAACTAAAATAAAACAAATAAAAACTAAACTTGCCAATGAAGGCTTAGTTATGAAGTCTTTTTTTTTAACATATTCACATATACATTCTATATAATAGTCCATCTTCATATGTGTAAATACATATGCTGACTTTTCTAAAGGCTTGTTAACATTCACTTGATCCCCAAGATTCTGGAGCTGAGAGGCTCTAGTGTTTATTTGTGTGCTGAGACTGAGGAGAGGAAGAGAAAGAAGTGATTTTTGCAAACACCTGCCATTGGCTGCTAATGGTCTGTGTAATTGTTCCCTGCACAGCATGCACAGCACAATCCAAACCTGCCTATTCAAAATGCTTTCACCTTTAAGAATGGCTAGAGAGGCATACTGAAGACTATTTTTTTGCCAAAACTGCACCAACCAATGGGGACAGCAATGATGAGCTCTGGATTAGATGTGGTCACCAAGTTGAACTAGGTGATGTGAATGGGAATTTAGGGGGTTTACAAAATTCTTTGAAATAGATATGTCTAATGTTAAAGATGTGATATGACATGATTATAATTTCAATCATCCACCAGTTCCTATTGAGGTTTCTGAGTGTGAAAGGATCAGTATCATGCTATGCATCCCAGAGTCTTTTCAAATTCATAAACTTTTGTGCCAAACCTCTCAAATTCTAGGATTACAGGTGTGTGGCACCAAATCTGATGAGAAAGGAAGGATGCCTGTGGCTTTGAATCTCTGAAAGAGGTTTCTAGGATAAAGAAATGTCATGGTTACTAACTGATAAGCAGACAAGAAGCTCCTAAAGGCAAAACACTTTGTGATACTTTAGACTTTAGAGACAGATAAGGGAAGTTTGAGAAAATGAGAATGAAAATTGTGAATTTATTCATGATGAAGGTAGCACATAACAAATGAGGCATTAGATGTGTGGAAGGCACTGTGAGTCTTTCTGTCACTCTTTTACAAATTTTGACTAAATATCCCTTTAGATGTCTATGTAACTTATATTAGTAGTCTTATTGATTATTCCTTTGGCCTTCATTTTCTCCTTTCCTGGGCCATACATGTTTGAAACTTTCTTTTGGTTTTGTACTGATTATTTGTTAAATTTTCCTGTGGGTTTCTGACACACATTTTAAATGCATATCCATATAAAAATTAACTATTGAACTCATCTTTCCAAAACTTCTATACACCCACTCTTCTCAATTAATTCAGTTGCAAATTGCTCTAAGTTAAATCCTATATAAAGAATTGGTGTCTGACATCTCCTTTGTCTTTCCTATTCTAAGCATCTAGATATACTCCTATTGTATCTTCACTAAATCTTTTTTGGCATTTTATCCCAAACTTCAATGCTGAGGATTAAACCTGGGACCTCATCTACATTCTGGAAGTACTTTGCCACATAGGTATGTCCTTAGCTGTACAAATCATGTTTTTCTGTAATTTGCTATCAGCTGCTAGCTTCAGCAGAGACGAAGGGAATTGGGATAAATAAGGATGCTCCTAGAGACATTTTAAAAATTATACAAGCAAATTTTACTGCAAGAAATCTTCAACTGGTATATCACTGCTAAATCAAAAATCAAATAAAACAATTGGGGTTCCTACACTGACCATGAAGTTAAAGATAGACTGATGAGAATTGTGAATAATAAACTTGATTCTCACATTCTTAGAATTTGAAATCACCACAGAAACAAATTTCCGTCTATATCAATGAGATAGTTTCTGGGTTGCCTTCATTAAGGTGACAAGACACTCTGTAATTGGGGTACCATCATTCCTTGAGTTATTGTCTTGGGTTGAATAAAAGGATAAAATTAAGATGGGTACCTCAGATGTGTACCAAATTAATCCATTTTTTCTTAGGTGACAATTATCAACAACTATACACAAAATTGTTTTATATTACTAGTAGAGAAAATTGGTATTGAGAAATGGTGCCACTGCTTTGATTAAAATGATCATATTGATAATGAAAAGATAAGCCATTTTCAGAAGAAATATGGCAAACACTAGAACTAAAGGGCTGACAAGCCCTAGAATGTTGCAAAAGAAAGACTGATAGGCCATCATGGTAGTAGCAGAAGACTAGAATGTCAAGAGAAATGCTGACAATGGAGACATAGAGCATAAGCCTTCAGAACAGGACAATGACTTCCCTGGAAATTGAGCAGGTTTTCTTGTAAAGAATTTGACTACATAATTTCTGTGTCCTGAGAACATGAGTTACAGTCAACTGAAAATTAATGGACCTATTTGTTAAAAAAAGTTAAGGTCAGATATTATTCAGCATGATATCCCTCCTCACTGCTTGTATCAATGTCTAAATTGTTAGAGCAATGACCAAAGGGTAGAGTCTAGTAATGAAAGGTATATAACTTTCAAGTCACAGGCAAGTGATATTTAAAAGCAGCTAAAACTATTAAAGCTACAAGGACAACAATTAAACAATTAAAGCTACAAGAAATGGAAAAAATGCACTGGGAAGGCAGGAAAAGTGTCTTCACTACAATTTTTTTCCCCTCAACAGCAAATCTCTAGGGAAGTGTTTCTCTCAGATTTGTGTATAAAAATTTACACAACTATGCTCCAAAGGGATTGGGCTTCATCCTGATCTGGCAGTTGAACTTCACAGTACCAGTATTTTTTCATAAGTATGATAGATTCAAGATTGAGGTGGAGCATGAATCTTGTCCATAATTTCAAATAACATTGAGGTTGGCCAATATATGTTTGCATCAGAGTCCTTCTAAAAGGTGATTAAAGACTACATGTCAAAAGAGGAACACTCCTCCATTGCTGGTGGGACTTCAAGTTAGTAAAACCACTTTGGAAATTAATGTGATGGTTCCTCAGAAAATTGGAAACAATTATACCTGAAGACCCAGCTACACCAATACTGGGCATATACCCAAAAGATGCTCCAACACATAAAAAAGACACTATGCTCCACTATGTTTATAGCAGGCTTATTTATAATAAACAGATGCTGGAAACAACCCAGATGTGCTTCAACAGAACAATGAATACAGAAAATGTGGTACATTTGCTCAACTGAGTACTACTAAGCTATCAAAAACAAGGACTTTATGAAATTTACAGGCAGATGCATAGAACTAGAAAAATATCCTGAGTGAGGCAACCCAAACACAAAAGAACACACAGTGTATGCACTCACTGATAAATGGATATTAGCTCAAAAGTTCAGAAGACCCATGATACAACCTACAAACCAAATAGAGCTTAAGAAGGAAGTCCAATGTATAGATGCTTCAATCCTACATAGAATGGGGAACAAAAATATGATAGTAGGTAGAGAGAGGGAAGGAACTGGGAGAAAGGGGGGAGGTAGAGGGGAGAATCAAGTATTGGAAGGGCAGGAGAGAAGTAGAGAGGGTCAGGAAATGTAGCAGTGGGGTATGGGGTTCTGGAAGTAGCCACTAGAAAGTCTTAGATGCCAGGGAAGTCAGAGGCTCCCAGGACCCAACAGGGATGACTTTAGCTGAAATATCCATCAAAGGGGAAATAGAACCTGTAGAAACCACCCCAGTAGATAGGCATGGCCCCCAGTTGAGGGATGGGGACACACACACACCGCAAAAAAAAAAAAAAAAAAAAAAGACAGGAACAAAAATTGGAACAGAGACTGAAGGAAAGGCCACCCCAGAGACTGCCCCACCTAAGGACTAGAGATCCATCCCATCTGCAGACAGCAAACTCTCACGTTATTGCTGATGCCCCAAAGCACTTGCTGACAGGAGCTTGATATAACTATTCTCTGAGAGGTACTGCCAGCACCTGACTAATACAGATGTTGATACTCACAGCCAACCATCAGATTGAGCCTAGAAACCCCAATGGAAGGGCTGGGGGAAGGACTGAAGAAGCGGAAGGGGATAGCAACCCCATAGGAAGAAGAATATCAGCTAACTGGACCACCCAATGCTCCGAGGATTTGAACCACCAACCATAGAGGATGACATGGCTCCAGATACATATGTAGCAGAGGATATATCAGAGGAAGCCTTATCAGACATCATGGTAAAAAAGACCCTTGAACCTGTGGAGGCTTGATGCCCCAGCACAGGGGGATGCTAGAGCAGTGAGGCAAGGGTGGGTGAGTGGATGGAGGAGCACCCTCATAGAGACAAAGGGGAGAGGGGAGTGAAGGATGGGATAGGTGGTTTATGGAGGAGTAAACAGTAAGGGGAATACTTGAAATATAAGCAAATAAAATGATTAAAAACAAAAAGACTCATCAGGAATGCATGTAGGTGAAATTTAAGTTGCACTAAGCTCCCATAATGTTGAAAAGGTAAGGTTGATATCTGTAAAGGAAAGCTGTAGGAAAGGAAAAAGTTGGCCCAAGAGATGGGCAGATTTGTACTGCAGGCAGTAGAGCTTATTCATCAGGGCTACCTAGGGCACTTAGAATCTAGAAAACTCAACCACAAGCCCCACACACAGAGTTATTGCATATGATTTTACCCTGCTGGTTTTGATCCTGCTTTGTCCATTCTCTGGCTCTGTTGTCATTCTTCCTTTTTAGAGTGAGAATGATTGTGCCATCGGATGTTGAACATAATTTGTTTCTTAATAAGATAAGGTCTCAAACTGAAGATATTTTCCAAGATTCAGAAAACAGTATTCACTGAACACTTTTGAATGGTGTTGATATTATCAAAGACTAAAAGGAAATTTTCATGGTGGACAAAATGCATTTTGAACTATGAGAGGAGAATGTAACTTTAGTGAGCAGACAAAGAACGTTATAAATTAATGTTATGGGTTTATGTGTAAAGTTGGGTAAGGGTGTAATTGTGATGCCTAATCCTGATTCTCAATTCTGTGAGATTTAGATTTACCATGAAAGATTCTCTGGATTATCTTAAAGGAAGTTTCTGTTTGGGAATAATTGAGGTGATTAGACATTCCCTACAAGTTTGTAGAATCATTTGAAAAGCTGCAAACCTGAACTTATTTAAAAAAAATAAATCACACAATAAGGGAATGCAAATTGGCAACTCTGTTCTTAGTCTGTGAGTCTTCTGAAAAATGGTAAAGCTATTTCTACTTCATTACATACTCTTATATGCTTGTCTGTGTTCTCTGCTATATCTTCAGATTTCCACTATGTTAGGTGCCACTTACCTTAGGCTTTCTCACCCAAAGGAATGGACAATGTTTTGTCAGGGTCTCACTACGTAAGCATAGAATGAAGAGTGACAGAAATGTAGGTGAACCTCTGCTATTATGTTCCTTAAATCACAGTTATGAGTCTGTATTTCAGTATGCCCAAAAATAATAGTGCATAAGAAAGAGAATCCATATTAACTACATCTTGGTTACCATTCTTTTTCTCTCTCTCATTCTACTTAGTCACTATTTTTTGTTTCACATATGGAAGCTTATTGCAACACAAGCAACTTTGACATTTAAGAACATGATGCACATTTTACCTATTTGTGCTGCATTTCACCTCTATCATTATCAGATTCTATCTATCCAGTAGTTTTAAAATTATCTCATATATTTTCAAGTTAGTATTCAGATGCTAGCCTCTCAGTTATTTTCTAAAATGTCAACTCTCTTATAAAAATGACCATACTCAAGAACATACATTTCAAGTCTCCAGCTTTATTTTAAAATGATATGAAATCTTTATTAAACTTATAATTATCAGACTTTGTATCATCAATAAGTTGTACTGTAATTATTTTAAAATGTGTCATTTATGTTAATATATGCTTAATCCACAGAATTATGTCTGATAGATATTAAGGGAGATAAATTCATTTCAGAAATAAATGTGCTAACTAAAAATTGTATGGGTTAAATCATCAAATTATAATGCAAATTGAATTTGAATTTCTATTTTCTTCTCTAAACATCAAAAGTCTCTAATCAATATGTATTTTTAAATCTGTTGTGACATCTGAAAAAGAAAGAAGGATATACATGGTAAAGATTAGTAAAAAACAGGCAAATAGATTTTGTACTGACTTTATATTATTTTCTATTGTGGACTCTGGGATAAAGACATCATTTTGACTATTTCAGTCAGGATTATTTGTCTAGTTCTATCCATTTGCCTATGATTTCATGCTGCCTTATTTATTAACAGGTGAGCAATACTCCATTGTGTAAATGTATTAATATTTATCAATTCTTCAAGTCTTGGTAGTTTGCAGTTTCTGTCTACTATGAATAAGGAAACAATTAACATATTTGAGCAACTGTCTTTGTGGTAGAATAGCGGATTTCTTTGAGTATATACCCAAGAGTAGTATAGCTGGATCTTGAGTTAAATATATTCCCAACATTTTAAGAACCACATATGGATTTCCATAGTGGCAGTATAAGTTTGTACACCAAGTAGCGGTGGAGAAGTGTTCCCCTTGCAACAGATCCTCATCAGCGTGAACTATAACTAGTGTTATTGAGCTTAGTCATTCTGACAAGTGTAAGATGAAATCTCAAAGTAGTTTAGATTTGTATTTCCCTGAAGGCTAAGGCTGTTGAATTTACAATGCTACAAAGAGACAATATGACCAAGGAAATTCTTATAAAGAACCATATTCAATTGAGGAAGGCTTACAGATTCAGAGGTTAAGTACATTATTATCACCCAGAAGACACAGAAAGATAAATATGGTATATAATCACTTATATATAGATATTAGACATTAGGTAAAACACAACCAATTTACAAACTGAATACTCAGAGATATGAGGTAGCAAGAATGGGTCTATGGGGGGGACACTTGTATCTCCATGGAAGTATGAAATAGAATAGAATTTATGGGTATATTGGATGTCTGTGCAGATAAGAACTAGAGGATCTGGAGGAGAAATGGAGATAAGGTAGAGGAAGGTCAGACAGGGAGAGTTAACAGCAATTGAAGGGCATTGGAGAAATGATATTGAAAACTAGTGATGTCAGCACTTCTTCCTAAAATATATGAATATGATTCTAACAAAGTCACCTAATAAAGGAGATTATGGTGTCTGAAATGCCCATCTTGTGTTATCAAATGAGGGTTTTAATAGAGGGACTCTAAAAAAGGTACTAAATTTAGGTGTTAGCCAAGGGAGTCCCATGTTAATCGAAAACACCTCAGGCTGACAATGAGTTGCTCTGTGAGAAAACAAAAAGGTCCCTTGCCAAAGACAATATCAACACAAGTCACTGAACATGAAGAAGACCAGCAGGTGTTTCCATGAAGTCTGTGACCTAAGTTCTACTGTCTTGGGTATTGGAGGATACTCTGCAGGCTACCAAAAGTAAAACATAAACAACCCAACCGCAAATCTATAATCTCTAATGCCTGAAAGTAATACTAGTACAATGGTGGCAGAAAACTTGTGGGAGTGGCCATCAGATCACTGATTTGACTTAACCCATACAAAATATGGCTGGGGTGACCAAGGACAAGAGTCAAAGATTGCCCAGAAACCTAGAGTAAAACCAAACACTTCTGGTATAAATAAATAAATAAATAAATAAATAAATAAAATACTTTCAATAAATTGACACTTCATATTTTGCTATGCTCATAAATCTGTGCCTTATTCTGTCATCATCAGAGAAGCTTCTTTCATCAGCAGATGAGAACAGATGCAGTGAAGTGACTCAAAGCCAGACATTTTCTAAGAATCAGGGTCATTGGAACACACAACTTTATGGGGGAATCCACATCAAATTCCTCTCCTGCAGCTCTAGTAACCCAGGAATAGAGACAGCCAGAAGGGATAGACAGAAGGCATCAGGAGAACAAGAGAATCAGAATCAATTGTGCAAGGTATATATGAACTCACAGAGACGGAAGAGCCAAGCATTGGCATTTGTCAAATCTTCAGCATACATATTACAGCTTTTAGCTTAAACTTTTTATGAAATTCCTTTGTGTAAGAATGAGTGAGCTTCTGATTCTTGTGCCTTCTCTTAGGACTCCTTTTCTTCAGAAGGATTCCCTTGTTCGACTTCAGTATAATGGCATTTGTTTAATCTTATTTCATTTGTCATTTTTGGTTGCTATCTTTTAGAAACCGATTCTATTCTAACACGAAACAGACAGGGAGTGGATTAAGTTGAAAAAGGTGGTGTGAGGAATTGGGAGGAGTACAGGGAAGAGAAACCATAATCAGGATATAGTGTCATTAAAGGAAAAAATTCCAAAGGAAAACTCTAGCCCTTGCCATGGTCTGCTAATTACATTGTTCAGTTGTTAGTTGATATTGTGATTGTCTAACTTTTATAAAGCCCTGTGTTTAGTGTATCATCAAAAACAAATGAACAAATAAACAAAGAAGGAAACAAATAGATATTGAGATGTTGAGGTGTTCTCTTTTGATCCTTGCAATCAGGAAAAGGAGGAAGCAGAACAAAAAAGCTCAAGGTCATTCTCACTACAAAGTAAGTTCAAGTCTAGCCTGAGATATAAGACTCTGTCTCATTTATTTTTTTGACATTTCTATTTTAGCCTTTTAAAATTTTTGTTAATAAATATGGTTTACTAAAAATAGCAAGTCATTTAATTTTCATTTTCTAAGAGCATTATTGTGATTATCAGAGAAATCCTTGACTATGGCTATTTGTCAGAGCACATATATTTATATCGATGTCCACAGTGAATTCCTGTCTCTTTCTTTAGTACTAGAAACAGGATAACAATAAGTACATACTCACATTCAAGATAATTTCAAATTCTTTAAAATCATGTTCACTTATATGGAATATATGTGGTTTTAGCTG
The DNA here is from genome assembly GCA_019843965.1 of Rhynchomys soricoides. Lineage (NCBI taxonomy): Eukaryota > Metazoa > Chordata > Mammalia > Rodentia > Muridae > Rhynchomys > Rhynchomys soricoides. Next base: position 128,993 of record JADRCH010000322.1, on the reverse strand, counting down.
CATAGATAATAATATAATTTCTTTTAACTTTTATAAACACCCATACATGGTAACATACAAGAGGAAAAATTTATGGGGCCCCAACCCTAGACAAAAGTCATAAGTTATGTTACACTGAAAGTTGAAGAAATAACCTTTCTCAGAGATGAGCCTCCAAAGGGTTTAGTTAATAGCAAGATATCAGTCTTGAAATCCAGCGTATTAGTAACATTATGCAACTGAAAAAGTTATATTTACATATTTTGGGATATATATATATATATATATATCCCATATAAATAAACATATTTTTATTATATAACATATGATATAATATAAGAATATAATTATTACATATCATATATCATTAATAATAATTACATAGCAATATAAATATTATATATTACATGTGATATACATTATTAAAAAATAAAGCCAATTAAATTGACAGAAAGCAAGAAGAGGGTATTGAAATGGTTAGAGGGAGAAAAAGAAGTGAGAAAAAGTATAATTATATTTACATTTCAAAAAAATTCTAAAACATAAAATGATAACATTATTTTTGAGTTGTGAATGAATGAGATTAATGTATACTGTCACACCAAAAATCATCTGGCCAACCTGCCTGTGTCTCAAGGAACTGTGTTTCTATGGTCTCTGTATAGGGTGTGATAGATTGGTTTCTGACCAATGACTTTGAGTTCCTGTTCAAGTGGTATGCCAGTAATAAGCTCCAGTTTACCAACTGATGAGTAGCTTAATAAGAAAGGGAGAGAAAGTGCCAACTTAACAAGATCAAGGAGCTACCCATGGAGAAAAGAAACACTTTGCTTTTTAAGTCTAATTTAGCTTTTGTATAAAAGGAATTAGAGTTAGGATTTTTTCTCTTTCCTTTCAGCTCAAGAATGAATAACCCCAAGTAGCAACAATTCTTCTTAGTTTTTGCTTTTGTATGTTGAATGGGTGAAAATTACTCAATGTGGAAATCAATTACATTTGCTTTAGTGATTTTCAGGGAAGTAAACTATATTCTTCTTTCTCTACATTGCATAGACTATGCCATAGCCCTATAGAACAATCAAGAGGAAAATGGTGTCAAAAGCATGGGTGTTGCTCATTTTTCTGAGCTGTCTAAAAGTGCTTGTTAGTGCACAGACACAGTGGACTTAGACCAAGGGTTATTTGAATAAATGAAAAGTAGTCCTTCTAATAGTGGGAAAAATAAATTCATTGTTCAATTATTCATTACACGGAGAAAATAAAACTGCAGAAATTATAACAATCAGGATTCCATAGACACATGTGGCAATATTTGTGCCACCTCTCTGTGTTGCTCTAGGTAGCACTGTCTGTCCTTATGGATAGAGAACTTCTACATCAAGCATATTGAGAGAAGCACATTAATTTTTTTCTCATCACTCTTTGTGAGACATTAGGGTATCAGTAAAAATCTGTGAGTCTCATCAGTAAAATAAAATATTAATTCCCATAAATGTGGCATATATCTCTAAAATAATAGTAATAACCATAACAATAAGTTAACTATTAACAAATTTTAACCATTCTTCTAAGTATTTAACAAGATGAAAACATTAACAATTCCACAAATATGGTGTTATTGCTATGCCCACTTGATAAATGTGTAAGATGATGAATAGAAAACTTGATACTTCTGTGGTCTTTAATAATTTTTAACATGGGTGAGTGATTCCTGTCATAGATATTTTACTTCCACAGCTTCCATAATTTTCTGTGCTATCTTAGCATATTCTATGCATAGAATATGCAAACATCTAAAGAGTAGAGTCTTTAGGATCAAAGACATGGCTTAGCTTAGTTTATACATCATTTGCCTCAGGACACAAAGTCTCAGATTCAATCAGCAGTACATCACAGAACCTAGACTGGTCACACCTACCACCCACAATCCCAGAACTCAGGAAGGAGAAGCAGAAATCCAGCAATTCAAGGTCATCATGGTTGCATAATGCATTCACAATTAATAGAGTTGAAAACTTAGATAATTATGATATTAACCACATGCCCAGAGCTCGTGTTTTACCATTAGTGATGCCTGGTTTTCATAATTTCATGGTTACCATGATTCTAGTAATTGAATCTGTTACTCAAATTAATCAATATTAATGTAATTATTATTATATAATCAGAATATTTTCTTTTTATGCAATATGTGTAAATATGACTCTATGCACATGGGTAGTATATGTAGAATGGGAAAGTTTTCTCTATCTACAGCAGACATTCTACTGTACCAAATTCATTATGTGTGCTTACATTGAATTCATCTTAGAGTACTCCTTTTATCATTTATGGCTCACGTCATAATACTGGTAAAAAGATGGATTCAAGGATTCTCTTGACGCCTGCCTTTATAGATACAGAAACAACAAGAAAGGTACATTGACCATCTTGCTTTGTTTTGTTTGTTTGCTTGTTTGGTTGGTTGGTTGGTTGGTTGGTTTTGTTTTTTTATGGGAACATGTAACTATTTTACAATGTAAAACATTGATACTGCTTTACTAAGAGATTACTCATGTAGAGTTGCTTCAATTCTCTTTTTAAGGTAGTGGAGCCAACATGTATTCACAGCACATAAGCTTGTCCTAGATGACATGCCCTAGACACAGTATGAGTCCTTAATTTTGGTTAGTCATACTTAACTGATCGTATACGACTGATATGAACATAGATAGAAAGTAAATTATGTAAATTCTTATCTAAAGATGACTGAAAGGGTCAGAGCACTTGTTGCACAAGAATAAGAACCAAAGTTTTGATATAAGCTTATGAAAATCATCATCACATGTTTCTGTAAGCACTGTGTGAAAACTAAGAGACTAGAGGATTGATGGAGTTCATTCATTGCCTAGCAAATCAGTTACAAACACACACGTGCACACAAAAATCACTCACACTCACAGAATCTTTTTAAGATATTGTGTGTGTGTGTGTGTCTGTATGTTTGTATGTATACAAGGGTACACAAGTAGAGCAGATGCATGTAGTAACAGCATAGGGCAAAATACTGTATCACATCCTTATCACAACTTAGCTGAACTAAAGTTATAGCTGGTGATAAGCCACTGTGTGCATACTAGCAATCAAATCCAAACCTTTTGAAAGACCAGAGGTCCTATTAATTGCTGTCCCATTGTTGTAGCCAACCTCTCCAAAGACAGTGTTATATAATAATTTGGATAATAATATAAAACAGAATATATGTGAAAAAAACTTACTTTCATTCAAAATTCCCTATAAAATTTAGAGTCATTTATTCTTTAAGTTTGAAATTCCTTTTTTGTGTAAGACAAATAAAAACAGATGACTGATTCAGAGCAAACAGGACTGATGGAATGATATCTGACTTCCCACTAGCGTGTATAAGTTTGAAAAATAGTTTACTTCATCCTAATGAGATTACAAAGGCAACACAGAGTATAAGTGAATTTTTTGCTTATTATAAAATAATTAATAAGCTTTTATTATTTTAATGTAATATAGTTAAATTAGACTTTTCCTTAAATATTTAATTACTTTTTACATAGTGTATTAAGGCTTAGTAAATATGCATAGGAAACTTTACATATAGTGTTTCTTTTATTCTTTAAAATTAACACAAAGCATTTGGGAATAAAGTTCCTTTAGAGATAAATAGAGATACAGGAGAACTTAGTAGCATACATGCTTACTTCTAATAGGAGATGGCTCTGGTTTAAGACAAAGCTTTCTTCAATTCATAATTCTCTCTTGATTCTGCCTCCATCAACTAAACACACAGAAAAAAGTGTGTGCTCTGCAGTGTATTTAGTATATGTAGAATATCTAAGTTAGGCATAGAAAATGGATAAACGTTATGTTGATTGCGAAGAACCCTTGGGTACTGTAACTAGCAGGTACTGTACCTGATGAAACTCTCAAGGAAAAGGAAAATGGAAGAAAGAGAAGAAAATTAAGAGGAGGAAGAAGTGGAGGAGGAAGCAGAGGCAAAGAAGAAGACAAAGAAGAATTCAGCATCGCCCAGGAAGTCCTAGAAAGGAGCAAGCAGAAATTTTATAACCCGGAACCCAAATGAATCAGTTGATCTGTGAAGTGAGAGATGTCTTTGGCCTAGAAATTCTGACAACTTGTTAAAGAAAGAGCTTTAAATCAGATAAGGATGCCACAAACAGAAATGATAACATGGAAAGTGATAATCTCATAGGACTCCAACTCTGTGCAAAGATCTACAAGCCACTAAGGATTTCTGAGAAGAGATTTAGTCTTCTCCAAAGAAGAGCTGCCCAATTAATTATCAAATGTCAAGTGTTCTGCATGAACTCAGATACATACAAACAACATTGTAGAGACTAAGCAGATTGTCTCCACATCTTTATATTGAATATATATGTAACAACAATATAGAAGAAATCAGAGGCCATGAATTTGAAAACAAGGGCACAAGGATGGGCTGAAGGGATGGGGAAATTATGTGATCATTTTTCAATTAAAAAAGAATCTGTGAAAGATAGGGATAAAGAGTGAGTGAGCTCTGCTCAGAGGGTCTCTTTTCCTAAGAGGAAAAACACAGTGGTCTCTATAATTCCTCATCTGTGTCATTAAATTATCTCTCCATAAATTTCCAGGGGGAAGACCAAATAGGGGCACAAGAACATGTAGCCCTTGAACACTGAGCATCAAATAAGTGCCATTACTGTTCTTTCCTCTTGTTTATTCTCTCAAAAATTTATGATCTATATATATCAGTCTGAGATTTATAGACAGAGTTTATCCAAACCAATTTCTGTGTGCATGTGTGCAAAGTTCTGGCTTCACTTCGGTCTGGCATTTATATTCTATGTTAAATTCCACAGAGTACACATAAGTTTTGCTCATGTGACTTCATTCTTTAATCTGTGACTAGGTCATTAAGAACAAGCATTCAGAGAAGGGAAAAGAAAAAAATTCACTTATGCTCTGTGTTTCCTTTGTAATAATATCATTAGGATGTTTTGATATTGGGCAATATAATTTTAAGGTAGTTTGAAGAATATTTTCCTCACAATTAATTATTTTCCTATATTTAATTTTTAGCTCCTTCAAAAATCAGTTTTCTTTTTTCTCTCTCTGAAGATCTTATTGCTTTATTTCATATATTGGACTTTCTTCCTACATTTGTCTTTAGAGACCCCTACAACAATATAGGCAATTGTTACTGCCATTGGTTGCTAAGTAAAAATACAGCATGAGTACAATAGTAAAGTATAGTATGAAGTATTTTGTATATACTAATAGAAGTGGAACAAAATTTGTCAAAGAGGAAAGCATACTGATGCTCCAAATTTTTCTGCAAGGAACCTACCAATGTAATGATGAGATATATAACTAGATTGAGATTTAACATGCTAATAAGATAAATGATCCATGAAGCCATTTGTAAAATAATAGGTAACATGTTGAGCCTGTATAGAAAAGCTATGGTGTAAATGAGGCAGACATAAGATTTCTATGCTTTACATAGTAGTGTGGTTGAGTTGCTTGTCTTTCTCCCTTCTGCCCACTTCCTGTCTTGCAAGTGAATCTTTTCTCAATGAATTTTCTTATATTGCTTATAAACAATCACCTCTCTTCAGTGTCTGTGCAGCAACTTTCTGTTGCCTGGAACAGAGGTTAAGATTCATCATTATCAACAAACAGATTCAAACTGTTCTAGTATACTTCTTGAAAATAATCTGTAGCCCACTACTATATCACCATGCAAATTGGTTATGTGATCGTATTCTGAATAAGTTTTCTTGGATATTTTATTCATTTTCCTCTTGTTTGTATTCTATACTATCACATTGTCATGATCACTGTACTGTTAAAGCTACAAACTCTAATCACTTTCCTGGACAATTTTATTTTCAACTTATTAATTTCACTGCCAATTCTGCCAAAACATTCTGAGGTTTGTTTGGGAACAAAATTTAAATTATGTATTTTGTTTTAAAAAAAAATCTTTCACGTGTTTCTTTCTTTATTAGACCAATGACAATAATTTGTGTTCTTTCTAAAAAAAAAAAAAAGAAGAAGTAAGGATATTTTTGTAGTTGTTTCTTGATTCTGAACCAAAAAAGCTACATCATGTTAAATAATATTCCAATATATTTCCATACACACCTCAATCAAGCAAATGCAAATTTGTATACAAAAGGCACATTAATATGTCACAAGTTAAGAAACAACTGGTGGAAGAAAAGAATTTATAAGTACATGGAATATCTTTTGTTCATGCAAGTATTCAAACATTAAATGGAAGACTGGAATGGGAATAATAAGCTCATTGGACATTTTACCCCTCTTATTGGTTACACTGACTATAAAATTGTGGATCTTCAAAACAGGGTAAAAAAAAATCAATGTCTATTTACATGAAACTACATCAAGTTTACAAAAATGTATCTATGCATGTTATGAGTAGTCCACCATAGATGACCCTCACACACAGTTTATAGCCAGTTGATATTCTTTATTCCAACTGCTTGCAGCCATAGTCAGATATGCAGGGACCTAGGGGAAGTACAGAGTATCTAGAACACAGAAGTTTTTAAAGGCAGAAAACATGACCTGGCATCTTGCTTGATGACTGCAGTGGTTATTCCAAAAGCAAACAGTTTTTTCAGAAGATGAGTAGTTACAAAGAAGCAGTTTGACAAAACTTAGCTAGGACATCCGGACCTATAGTTCCTAGAATAGAGTTGGGTAATTTTCCATGATCTTCTCCATCAATGAGATAAGATCTTAGTTATACTTGAAATGCCCCAGCAAGAATACTAGGTGGGATGGAATCTGCACTGTCTTACCCTGTGACAGGCCAGGCTCTCCTGCAGGAGAGGAGAAGGGTAACTTCAGCAATCAGTGGGAACCATCTTTAGATTCCTGTAACTTTTATAATTTTCCACAAACATGGAATCCTAATCAAGAGCAGTTTATTGTTTCTCAAACAAACAAACAAACAAAATATCTAAAGCACTCAGAAGTGGAAAGCATACTCCAAATCAATAAAATTTCTAACAATAAAGGAGAAATCAATGAACTTCATTTATAAACTGATGAATTGGCACACTAAAATAATGAAAGGAATAACTTTTACAATAAATCTCAATAAAGTAAAATAAGAATTTATTATTTTCTAATACACAATACCAATTAATAATATTGAATCTCTAAGTAACTTAATATTAAAGTTTGGTGAAATTATTAAGGAACTTGTAACTAAACTGGATCATCGGAATTTGACCTCTGGAGCTACCTGGAAGAAGAAGAAGAAGAGGAACTCTGGTAGACTGTCCATATACTAGCCAGCCAGTATATGCACACAGAGAGAGAGAGAGAGAGAGAGAGAGAGAGAGAGAGAGAGAGAGAGACAGAGAGAGAGAGGAGTGCTTCACCGTAAACCAATATATTATTTTAAATATCTTAATATTTATTGCTTTAAAATTGTATTTAATCTAAAAAATCACAAGAGGAAACTTTTCTTCCTTGATACATATTTTAGAACCTTCTTTTACTAACGTTTTTGCTATAGACATTAAAATAAATAGGTGTCACATAGATTATCAAACTCATACTTGAAGGTTAATAGTTTGTCAGGAAACTAGATGACAAAGTACAAGCTACTTAATACTTAAAAGCTAGGAACTTGTTTTAATAGAAAAGAAAAAAATGACCACAACACAAGAAAAATATATGAAATTTGGTATGAATACCATGTACCTCTCCTGTACACCTGTGTGCTGCAGTAGCAGAAAGACAAGCTGACCGGCAGATTACAGTTCTTAGAAGAATGACTTAAACACATTCCATGAGTTGCAGTATTCACTGTATAATTAATTACAAAAAACAACCTATTTATAAATAGTGTGTGGTCTTACATATTTTCCTTTATTATTAATATAGGAAAAATCTATCTACCTATCTACCTACCTATCATTTATCCAACTATACATTCAGACACATAATTAACTTATTCCAAATTCACATATAAAATACATGTAAGTTTAGCTACATACATGGTATTAACAGTACTGATTTTCCATCTTATTAAAATGCAGTTACAAAGCTAAGACAAAACTAGATGGCAATATAAGGGTAAGTAATAAAACTAATAGAAAAAATGTTTGTGGTATTAATGTAAATATTTTTTAAGCAGAATTGTGCATGGGATAAATAGGTCTACAATAAGAATAATATATCATACACACACCCACATGCCCATGCTCTCACATCCTTCACATATGTATATACACACACAAATGCCCCCACATACACAATACACTAACACACACACAATTCCATGTCTTCCACAGAAACACACAAACACACACACCCACAGACACACACACACACACACACCAATGTCACCAATATACTTACACATACAGTTATACAATTATACATAACTCCCACACTCCCATGCCTCATATATACATGCCACTGACATACATATACACACATGCCTCTCACTTGTACATACACACATATACAAACACACCAGAGACACACAGACACACAGAGACACACAGAGACCCACATATTGGTCCCCCAAAGACACACATACACATACTCATATATGCATACATAATTACATTCACATATATTTCACATCATAAAGAAATTTAAAATAGGAAACATAGAGTAGGAGAAAATATTTAAATTATAAGTAGCATCAAAAGACATATTTAATGTCTTTGAGGATAAATTATTAAATTTAGACGATTTCATTAAGTCAATGGTTTTTCCTGTTTTCCTGAGTCAAAAATATTCAAGAGTCGATGGATTTTTGTTTTCTAAAAGCTGGCCTTAAAAATCTTGTCTTTTTATCTCACGATATCTGTAACAAAATTGACACTTTCTTTAAATTCACTATGGTGCCATTTATCTTGAGTTCATCAAATTTTGTATTGAGAACGTAAAAGGTCTATGAAACATATTTTGTTATTTCAGAGGCATGGTAAATTTTCCATAGTGCTGATAACATTTGTCCGCAATTCTAAAACAGGTAAATTAAGTTCTTATGAAAAACATTAGCAAGCCTTTTCATGTTTCTTGATATTTTAATAAATGCCAATATTCAATATATAAGATGTCTTTTATTTATATTGACAAAATGTGGATGTTTCATTAAAGTTAAAAGCTACTTCCAAATTTATAAACACACATCCTAAATTAACATTTAGAAGATAAAACTATAATATGCTTTAGGTTAATAAAAGCCTATTAGCCTGCTGCATGCATTGATCTCTGAGCGAGTGAATTTCCCTCATGCTCTTGCTTAATTTCAGAACATCTGAGAGAAACGGGAGGAGGATGAAGAATTCCTTGGTGGTATTTTATGCTATAAATAAATTTAGCATGTAGTCAGCTTGAAACTGGGGATTACCATGTTCACAAAATATTATTGAAAATATTAATTTCAAGTCACAGGCCAAAGATACATATTTATAATCAGAATAGCATCATTAAACTTAATGGTGTATATCATAGGATGCATCAGAACAGATAATTAGAATCAGTTCTTTAAAGCGTAGTGGTTAGCTTACCCAGCTCTTATAAGACAACACATTTTTAAGTTGTGAGGGCAGTTTGTATTTCAGTAATTGCATGGGATTAATGCAATTTACAATAGGTGTTTTTAATTATTCAAATAAAAATTCAGTTTTTCTGGAAACAATGCTGATATAAATATAAATTCAGTTTTGCATTACAGAGTGATGAGGAGATGATATGGATATAGGATAGATATACAAAATACACATCTTCTAAAATGTACATCATTACATAATAATTGAAATAGTTTTAAAGTTTTATTTCTATTTCTCTCTATTCCTATGTATATAGGTGTTTTGCCTGTATGGATATCTGGGCACCAAATGTGTACAGTGAGGTGGAGATTGTCAAGGACTGTGGATCTCGTGAATCTGAAATTGCTGATGGTTGGTTGTGGCCATGTGCATGCTGGGGAGTAAACCTCAGTAAGATGAAATATTGAGCAATTTCTCCAGCCCAAATATAACACTGTAATTTAGCAAAGTAATTTAATTTGAGAAAATAAACAGGACAAATCAAATCAACTTTACTATTATTATTATTATTAATTACTTTATTTATTTCCATTCCTGCTGTTGCTCCCCTCCCGGTTCCCCTTCTCACAGTTCTCATCCCATTAGCCAGTCCCCTTGCCTCTGAGAGGATGCTTCCCCCATGTTTTCGGTATCTCCCTTCCTTGGTGTCATAATTCTCTTGAGGATTAGCTGTATCTTATCCCACTGAGGCCAGACCAGGCAGCCTTCTGCTATATATGTTTTGGGAGGCAGGAGGTGGGGTGGATTGGACCAGCCCATGTATGGTCCATGGTTTGTGGCTCAGTCTCTGAGAGCTTCCAGGAGTCCGAGTTAGTTGAGACTGCTTGTCTTCCTAAGGAGTCACAATCTCTTTCAGCTTCTTCAATCTTTCCCCTGATTCCTCTATAGGGGTCCCTGACTTCAGTCCAGTGGTTGAGTGTAATTATCTTCATCTGTCAGAGGACAGCCAAGCTAGACTTCTGTCTGTAAGCACATCATAGCATCTGTAATAGTGTCAGGCCTTTGAGCCTCCTACCCCCATGAGGTACCTCCCAAACTGTGCCTATCTTAAACTGCCTTTTCTTCTCTCTTCTCCATTTGCGTTCCTACAGTTCTTTTAAACAGAAACAATACTGGGTCAGAAATTTTGACTGGGATGGTGTCTCCTTCCTTCTACTGAGATCCTGTCTATCTACTGGAGGTGGACTCTTCAAGTTCCCTCTCCCCACTGTTGGATATTTTGGCTAAGGTCACTCTCATTGAGTCCTAAAAGTCTCTCACCTCCTTGGTCTTTGTTACTTTCTAGAGGGTCCCCCTACCTCCCAACCCCAGAGTCTGATCATGAACAGGAAAAAATAAGAATAAGGATTTTATATATACACACACACAAACACACACACACACACACACACACACACACACAAAACCTAAATTTATAAATATATATCCTAAAGAAACATATATAGGATACATAGATACATAATTGTATACCAAGGTCTGTCTATGTCAAAATGATCCCCATATATTTATAAATACATATGTACATATAAATGACTATATGTACAGAGATTTCATATATCCTTTTATATGTGTACTCAATTTTTCTATATGCAAATATACTAAAAGTAGACATACATTTTAATTGATTATCACAATTGCACATTTTCGCTGGTACATTCAACTAGTATTCAAGGATTTATTTGCCACAATAAAGAACTTTTCTAGTGTGTAAGGACAGAGGTAAGCAACAGTTACTGGGTTAAGTATATGCCAAAGAGAAAGTATAGAGGAAAATGTGCGTTTCTGTGCACAAATGAGATAAATCATCTCATTCAAAAGAGGTGCTGTGGAACAGTTTGATTAAAGTCCATAACCATCTGGTCTCTATGCTGTGATTAGACAATTAGATATGACTGCACTTATTGAGCCTTAATGATACTCTAACCCCTGAGGTAGATTTAATGCCTATGGCTGAGTTATCCCTGTGTTAGAATTTATCATTTTGTAATATGAGTAACTGATTTTACTCATGCTTTCATTAGAGAAATAATTATTAATTACAAAATATTAGCAACTGAACTAGTTTAATAAAAATATATAACATAAATTTTGGAGCCTAATAAATGATCTTAAATCACTTTGCTGTACATTTTAAAAATGTAATTGTATGTGGTATGGGTACAAGTACTCATAGAGGACAGAAAATGGATTCAGATCCTTCTGGAGACAGAATTGTAAGTGTTTGGGTTTCTCCTTTATCTAGAGTAAATAATTTAGGAAAATTTACCTGTATTCTCAAATACTAAAATATTTTATTATATATATATATATGAATATATTCTGGAAATATTAGATGTATACTATGACACAGAAACTGTGTGTGTGTGCTTATTTGTTTATGTGTATTTGGATATATGTTGGTATATGTGTGTCTTCTTTTGATCATTATGTCTTCCACATTATATATTGAAGCATGAGCTCTCAGTGAAACTGGAATCGATCATTCCTGGTTAATCTTGCTAAACAGCTTTTCTCAGAGGTCCTTCATCTGTGCCTCTGAAGAATTAGAGTTAAATAAGAATGCCAGGCCAGTATCCTATCTTTTGTACTCCAATTTCTCCTTCATAATCTGGAACATCACCCTTTCTAGAACAGTGATTTCTTTCTTGATCTGTTGGTTTTATGGCATTAGAATCCAAAGTGTACTGCGGGAAAGCTGAGCTTCTAATTCACTGATGTCGGTATTATGTGTCTAGGGCTCAAATAATATATTCACATCCCCACACAATTCTTAAGTTTTAAATTTAGTTCAGTACTGAACAGCACAATGGCATCTATCATTATCCTGCTAGGTCATGACCAAGAAGACTGACCTGTCTCTATTCCCATCATGTCTGTATATTTATGGTGTCTTTTATCTCTAGTGTTACTGTGTTTAAAATTTTCCCAGATGAGGTTATAGTGAGTTGGAGCTTAATGTTACACACTATCAGTCTGTTGAAGTTATTCTGTGATTTTATATCTATTAAAACTTTCAATAAAATTAGATGCACATATGATTTCTGAATATATGTATAGAATCTCATGGGTTAGATGTATTTCAATTTTGTAGAACCACAGTTGACAACCCAGAAAAGTATGGCCTGAAAAACTATATTTTGAAAATATTATTGGTGAGATATGAGAAGACTCAACTATGAAGGATATTGGCTATTCTTCCAGAGGACCCTGCTAGTCTAACACTAGCTATCTCTCAGTGGACTGTTTAAGAATCAAATGTTGTTTGGCATATGAACATGGCTATCACAACTGGTATTGGGTATGGGTATACACCAGAATCAGAAGAAATAAGCTATAATGCTAGGAAAGGAGGGCTTCAACAGCAGGATATATGAACGTGCCAGTGAAGACTGAGGCAAATACACGAAAATAGTAAAATCTTTTTTCTTTCATATTTTTTATGTAAGCAGTCATGAGAATTGGCAGCACAGACTTAAGGTTTGTATGACTACCCAAAATGATCCAATTAACTTTTTTTCTTATAGATTTGCCCATCTACTTAATTTCAGACGTAGTCAATTTGACAGCCAATAATAGCCAGCACAAATCTATCCTGTGTCAACTTGACAACCATATCTCCTTAATGATTAATTTCAAATGAAACAAATAACTAGGTCATAATTCCGTATAATATAGTAGAACTGTTACACATACAATCACATTATATATTTAGGATAGATGTCTCTAAAAGCTCATTCTTTTAGAATCTCAAAGGTAAAAATAACCATTGATATTCTTTTAATTAATATTACTTTACATGACAAAGAAAAATGTTGCTACAAATACATTTTAAAAAAATTATGACAGAAACATGATAATAACAATCCTTTTTTTTTTAATTGGTCACTTGGCCTAGATAGTATTTACAATGATCTTCCTTTGCTATCCACTCTTCAGTTCCTCTACCTTCACCAAGCACCTTACCAGATCTAGGCTCTTTTCCTGGAGGACAGGTGCTCCATACCTTGATTCCTGTTGGGTTTGTGCCTTTTGTCATTCTTTCTGGAATAAGATGTTATAGTTTCCCATTGACTTTGATCACAGGATATGGTAGCACAAAGAAACACCTTAAAGTATTGTTTGTCAATAATCTCTCCTTGGTAATCTGGAACATCACCTTTTCTACCACTGTCTTTTCAGCTTGCTGGCCTTATGGCATTAGAAGTCCTAAGTGAGCAAGGGGAAGCCTGAGCTTCTAGTCCTATGGAATGTTGGTTGGTTATTTCTCATGGCATTCATGCTTCTTCTTGTTAAACCAATGCTTCCATGACAACAAAAATTAAAGTCACAGGAACAGGAGTCAAATTTACTCCATTTCTGCTACTTGATTTCTGACCCTGTGAATTCTGGATATAGGAAAAAAGGTACAACACATTGAATACTGATTAAAATCATTTATCACCTTCTGGATTACTCTGCCTTAGCCCTCTAGGCTATTGCCACCTAATTGGTGCTGTGTCTTCAAAAGTCCTTCTGTATTGTAAGACTAGTGAATTTCATAATCATGGACTCATAATCATACTTCTCTGATCTGAAGGGAATTACTTGCTTAGAAGCAATGCTTTGTGGAATTCCATGACAATGGATAAGAAATTATGTAAACACATAAGTGACAGTTTACCAAAAGAATTAAGAGCAGGAAAGATAAATTTATAATCAGAATATCTATTTCACTAAGGACAAAGCTTTATAATTTCCATGGAGAAAGTGATCCAAAGTTGATAACATGCCAGCAGGTCTCTGGCTGGTCTTATCAGGAATGGTGCCATATCTGGGGCTCAAAGTTAGTCTCGGCTGTTGGGAGACCTAGCACTCAGCAATAACTATTGCCAGGTCAGCCTTGTTGAGTGGAAGTCCAATTAGTCCACCCAATACATATCCACCACTTCTGCCACCATGGCAACTTTAGTACATGGGCTCATTGGAAAACGACAGGAATGGCTGGTAAAAGAGACTGACTGTTCACAGAATGAGTCATCTTATCTACTTAATTACTGAACTCATTCTTAGCTGAATTAACATTTTGATGAGCATTTGCATGGGACACAGTTATCTTCACATCTTTTGCCCATTTATTGGCATCTATCCACATACATCATCCCCAGATGACTTCACCAATTTTCCAATCATGATTTTTCCAAATCCCTGACAATTCTTCCTATCCATTAGCTATAGCCCATTAATAAATGAATAATAAGCAATTTCTTCTTTCAAATGAAATGTATCACCATGTGTAATTCTCAAAGTTCTCTTCACTATGAAGATATTTTTTTCTTCATTTCACTGGTATCTTTCAGGGTTATACCAGAAACATGTTGTAGTGCTGCAGCTCTCCACTTCTGGGTGGTGGCTGCATAATATAAGGAACCATCATTAAAACAGAACTCAGTCATATCTTCCTCAGTCAACTGATCATATAGAATACCAATGAGACTATAGGTACATGTTAGGCAGGAGACAACATTGCAATGTAGTGCAAATCATAGTTATTTGGGCAACTTCATTTAACTTTCTTGTGCCTTCTAAAATATATCCATTTTTATAATAGATTGCTTTCATGCATGTCCAAATTTATTATTTTGTGGGTCACATAACACACAACACAAGGAAAATTGGTGACCCATTGCCAAACATTAAATTTCCAAGAAAGTTAAGAGCTCTTTTACAAAGGAACAATAGTTATCTCCAGATGGCGGTAGAGCCTTTCTTCAAAATCTCTTTAAGATTCATCTATAGTAGCCTGCTGAAGGCCCCAAACTGCATCTCTATGAGCTATTGACACTTTAAGTACCATATGGTCTGCTGCATCATATGGTCCAAGTTGTAGAGCAGCTTTCACAGCAGCCTCAATCTACTGAAGAGACTTTTTCCTACTGTAGGCCTAAATCAAAGTTAGTGGCTTTCTGAGTCAATTGGTATATGGGCTTTAGTAACACATTCACATGAAGAATTTGCTGTGTTCATAATCCAAATAGGCCCTTTAAGCTTCTTTCTTGGTGTGGGAGGGGTCAGGTGGAATAACTAATCCTTCACCTTAGAAGACATACATCTCCATGCCCTATGGCACTGGACCTCTAAACATTTCACTGAGTTAGAAGGTTGTTGAATTTTGGCTTGATTTACTTCCCATTCACATTTACACATATGTGTTACCACCAAGTCTAGAGTAGTTCCCATCTTTTGTTCACTTGGTCAAATCAGCATAATGTCATTAATAGAGTGGAACAATGTAATATTTTATGGAAGAGACAGTCAATGAAATACCTGAAGCAGAATGTAATATGCATGATTTATCATTAATATATCAAGGAAACTGGATGTAAACTGCAAAGGTACAGTGCAAACCTTGCCAGTATAAAGCAAATTGTGTCTGGTGATCTTTATAGATAGGTACAGAGAAAAAAATGCATTTGATAGATCAATAGCTTCAAGCCATGCATCAGAAATATGTTAATCTGAACAAGTAAGGACAACACAAATATCATATCAGGTACAAATAGAGTCACTATATGAATAGTGATTTGAATGTGAACTAGCATTTTTTATGATCCATCTGTCTTCTGCCCTGGACAGATAGGAGACTTAAAGGAAGATGTGGTAGGAATCACCCCTCCTGCATCTTTTAAGTTCTTGGTGGTGACACTAATTTCTTCAATTCTCTCTGGCATGTGACTTTTTAATATAAATTAATTTTTCTGGTAGACACCACTCCAACAGATTCCATTTGTGCTTTTCAAACAGGATATACTTCATTCTACTTTTCAGATAGCCAAGGTAGGAATTCTCAGTATGTCTTCCCCAGTTATATTCTGGAACTGGGGAAATAACTACAGGATGAGCTCGGGAATATGCTGGATCTGCTGTGAGTATCTTTGAATGAATCAGCTTAATTTGATGAGATTAGTATATGAGGTTAAAATTCTTCCTCACTTGTGGAGAAAAGCCAGCGGAAGGAGGACTCCAGACGCAGGGACTGAGGAACAGCCAGGAGGTAAGAAGCTGTGTGCTTCCACCTGTGGCTGGAGACCTCTGCCTGGGCCACCAAGCCTCCATTGCCAAACAGCACAGGGAGAAAGCAACCCGCCCGCCCACATGTGTGGAAAGGCCAGCAACAGGAAGACTCCAGACACAGGGACTGAGGAACATCCAGGAAAGAGAACTGGTCTCCAAGGAACACTGACATCTGGGCCTGTAGGAAAGACAAACCACAGTCAGAGAGAGAAAGACCAGCTAACACCAGAGATAGCCAGATGGAAAAAGGCAAGGGCAAGAACACAAGGAACAGAAATCAAGACTACTTGGTTTCATCAGAACCCAGCTCTCCCACCACACCCAGCCTTGAATAGCCCAACACATCAGAAAAGGAAGACTGAGACTTAAAATCACTTATCAAGAGGATGATAGAAGACTTTAAGAAGGAAATATGTAACCCCCTTAAAGAAATACAAGAAAACACAGGTAACAACTGAAAATCTTAGAGGACACACAGAAATCCCTTAATGAATTACAGGAAAACACAATCAAACAAATGAACAAAACCATTCAGGAATTAAAAACAGAAATAGAAACAATAAAAAAATCACAAAGGGAGACAACCCTGGATTTAAAGAACATAGGAAAGAAATCAGGAGTCATAGATGCAAGCATCACCAACAGAATACAAGAGATGGAAGAGAGAATCTCAGGTGCGGAAGATACCTTAGAAAACATGGACACAACAGTCAAAGAAAACACAAAATGCAAAAAGCTCCTAACCCAAAACATCCAAGATATCCAGGATACAATGAGAAGACAGAACCTGAGGATAATAGGTATAGAAGAGAGGGAAGATTCCCAACTTAAAGGACCAGTAAATACCTTCAATAGAATTATAGAAGAAAACTTCCCTAACCTAAAGAAAGAGATGAACATAAATATACAAGAAACCTACAGAACACCAAATAAACTGGACCAGAAAAAAAATTCCTCCCATTATGTAATAGTCAAAACACCAAATACACAAAACAAGGAAAGAATATTAAAAGCACTAAGGGAAAAATGGCAACTAACATATAAAGCCAGAACTATCAGAATTACACCAGTCTTCTCATCAGAGACTATGAAAGCTAGAAGATCCTGGGCAGATCTCATACAGACTCTAAGAGAACATAAATGCCAGCCCAGGCTGCTAGACCCAGCAAAACTCTCAATAATCATAGATGGTGAAATCAAAATATTCTATGACAAATCCAAATTTGCACAGTATGTTTCCACAAACCCAACTCTACAAAGAATAATCCATGGAAAAAGCCAACTCAAGGAGGGAAAATATAATCAAGAAAAAGCAAGAAAGTAAACGTTCAACAAATTCAAAAGAAGATAGCCACATAAACAACATCAAAAATAACAGGAAACAACAATCACTATTATTTAATATCTATTAACATCAATGGTCTCAGTTCCCCAATAAAAAGACATAGACTGACAGACTGGATCCATAAAGAGGACCCATCATTTTGGTGCATCCAGGAAAAGAACCTCTGTGTTAAAGACAATCACTACCTCAGAGTAAGGGGCTGGAAAACAATTTTCCAGGCAAATGGCCCCAAGAAACATTCTAGAGTAGCCATTCTAATATCGGATAAAATCGACTTTTAACCAAAAGTCATCAAAAAAAGATAAAGAAGGACACTTCATACTCATCAATGGAAAAATCTACCAAGAAAAACTCTCAATTCTGAACATCTATGCCCCGAATGCAAGAGCTTCCACATTCATAAAAGATACTCTATTAACGTTCAAAGCACATATTGCACCTCACACAATAATAGTGGGAGACTTCAACACCCCACTATCAACAAGGGACAGATCTTGGAAACATAAACTAAACAGAGGCTCAATGGAACTAACAAATGCTATGAACCAAATGGATTTAACAGATATCTATAGAACATTTTATCCTACATCAAAAGAATATACCTTCTTCTCAGCACCTCATGGTACCTTCTCCAAAATTGATCATATAATTGGTCACAAAACAAACCTCAGCAGATATAAGAAGATTGAAATAACCCCATGCCTCCTATCAGATCACTACGGATTAAGGTTGGTCTTCAATGGCAACAACAACAACACAAATCCCACATACACATGGAAGCTGAACAATGCTCTGCTCAAAGATAACATGGTCAAGTAAGAAATACAGAAAGAAATTAAAGACTTCCTAGAATTAACTTACCCAATCCTATGGGACACAATGAAAGCAGTGTTAAGAGGAAAACTCATAGCTCTGAATGCTTCCAAAAAGAAACTAGAGAGAGCATATACTAACAGCTTAAAAGCACACTTGAATGTTCCAAAAAAAAAAAAAAAAAAAAAGAAGCTAATACACCCAAGAGGAGGAGATAGCAGGAAATAATCAAATTAAGGGCTGAAATCTACGAAGTGAAAACTAAAAGAACTATATAAAGAAGCAACAAAACCAAGAGCTGGTTCTTTGAGAAAATCAACAAGATAGATAAACCCTTAGCCAGACTAACCAGAGGGCTCAGAGACAGTGAGCAAATTAATAAAATTAGAGATGAAAATGGAGATATAACAACAGACTCTTAGGAAATTAAAAATATTATCAGATCCTACTACAAAAGCCTATATGCAACAAAATTGGAAAATCTGGAGAAAATGGACAAGTTTCTAGACAGATACCAATTACCAAAGTTAAATCAGGATCAGATAAACCATCTAAACAGTCCCATAAGGCCTAAAGCAATAGAAGCAGTCACTAAAAGTCTCCCAACCAAAAAAAGCCCAGGACAAGATGGGTTCAGGGTAGAATTATATCAGACCTTCAAAGAAGACCTAATACCAATACTCTGCAAGCTATTCCATAAAATAGAAATGGAAGGAACACTACCCAATTCATTCTATGAGGCCACTGTTACACTGATACCAAAACCCCACAAAGACCCAACAATAAAAGAAAACGTCAGAACAATTTCCCTTATGAATATCGATGCAAAAATACTCAATAAAATTCTTGCAAACTGAACCCAAGAACACATCAAAACGATCATTCACCATGATCAAGTAGGCTTGATCCCAGGGATGCAGGGATGGTTCAATACCCAAAAATCCATCAATGTAATCCACTACATAAACAAACTGAAAGAGAAAAACCACATGGTCATTTTGTTAGATGCTGAAAAAGCATTTGACAAAGTTCAACATCCCTTCATGATAAAGTCTTGGAAAGATCAGGAATTCAAGGAGCATACCTAAACATAATAAAAGCAATGTACAGCAAACCAGTAGCCAACATAAAAATAAATGGAGAGAAACTCGAAGCAATCCCACTAAAATCTGGGACTAGACAAGGGTGCCCACTCTCTCCCTATCTATTCAATATAGTACTTGAAGTTCTAGCTAAAGCAATCAGACAACAAATGGAAGTCAAAGGGATACAAATTGGAAAGGAAGAAATCAAAATAGCACAATTTGAAGATGATATGATGGTATATTTAAGTGACCCGAAAAACTCCACCAGAGATAAGCTAGAGCTGATAAACAACTTCAGCAAAGTGGCTGGATACAAAATTAACTCAAGTAAATCAGTAGCCTTCCTATACTTGAAGGATAAACAGGCTGAGAAAGAAATTAGGGAAATACAACCCTTCACAATTGTCACAAACTATATAAAAGATCTCGGTGTGACTCTAACCAAACAAGTGAAAGATCTGTATGACAAGAACTTCAAGTCTCTGAAGAAAGAAATTGAAGAAGACCTCAGAAGATGGAAAGATCTCCCATGCTCATGAATTGGCAGGATTAATACAGTTAAAATGGCCATCCTGCTGAAAGCGGTCTACAAATTCAATGCAATCCACATCAAAACCCAACTCAATTCTTCAAAGACTTAGAAAGAGCAATTATCAAATTCATATGGAATAACAAAAAACCCAGGATAGCAAAAACTATTCTCAACAATAAAAGGACTTCTGGGGGAATCAGACTCCCTGACTTCAAACTGTACTACAGAGCAGTAGTGATAAAAACTGCATGGTATTGGTACAGTGACAGGCAGGTAGATTAATGGAATAGAATTAAAGACACAGAATTGAACCCACACACTTATGGTCACTTGATCTTTGACAAAGGATCTAAAACCATCCTGTGGAAAAAAGACAGCATCTTCAACAAATGGTGCTGGTTCAACTGGCGGTCTACATGTAGAAGATTGTGAATTGATCCATTCCTATTGCCCGGTACAAAGCTCAAGTCCAAGTGGATCAAGGAACTCCACATAAAACCAGGTACACTGAATCTAATAGAAGAGAAAGTGGGGAAAAGTGTAGAACACATGGGCACAGGGGAAAAGTTCTTGAACAGAACATCAATGGCTTGTGCTCTAAGATCAAGAATCGACAGATGGGACCTCATAAAATTACAAAGCTTCTGTAAGGCAAAGGACACTGTAAATAAGAAAAAACAGCAACCTACAGATTGGGAAAAGATCTTTACCAATCCTACATCAAATATAGGGCTAATATCCAATGTATACAAAGAACTCAAGAAGCTAGACTACAGAGATCCAAATCACCCTATCAAAAAATGGGGAAGAGAGCTAAACAGAGAATTCTCAACTGAGAAACCTTGAATGGCTGAGAAGCACCTAAAAAAATGTTCAACATCCTTAGTCATCAGGAAAATGCAAATCAAAACAACCCTGAGATTTCACCTCACACCAGTCAGAATGACTAAGATCAAAAACTCAGGTGACAGCAGATGTTGGTGAGGATGTGGTGAAAGAGGAACACTTCTCCATTGCTGGTGGGAATGCAAGTTGATACAACCTCTCTGGAAATCAGTTTGGCAGGCCCTCAGAAAAATGAAAATAATACTGCCTGAGGACCCAGCTATTCCACTCCTGGGCATATACCCAGAAGATGCTCCAACATGTGATAAAGACACATGTTCCACTATGATCATAGCAGCCATATTTATAATAACCAGAAGCTGGAATCAACCCAGATGTCCCTCCACAGAGGAATGGATACAGAAAATATAGTACATTTACACAATGGAATACTACTCAGCTATTAAAAACAATGACTTCATGAAATTTGCAGACAAATGGATGGATCTTGAAAATATCATCCTGAGTGAGGTAACAACAGTCACAAAAGAATGAACATGGTATGTACTCACTGTTAAGTGAGTACCCAAGAGTTCTAAATACCCAAGAGTCACTTCACAGCCACAGTAGGGCAGTGTGGGAGGTCCCAGAGGGAGTACTTGGAGAAGGGACTGAAGGAGCTGAGGGAGTTTGCGATCCCAAAAAGGCAGCAACAGTGGCAACTGGCCTGACCCCCTGATACTCCTGGAGACTGATCCACCAACCAAACAATACACATGGAGTGACCCATGATGCTGGCCATATATGCGGCAAAGGAGGGTCTTGTTAGACATCAGGGGAAGGAGAAGCCCTTGGGCCTCTCGGTATTAGATCCCTCAGTATAGGAGAATGCCAAGGAGGGAAGAGGAGAGTGAGTGGGTGGGTTGGTGGGTGGGTGGGGTAATACCCCAGTAGAGGCAGGAGAGGGGGAGGGAATAGGGAGGTTCCAAAGGGGAGATCTGGAAAGGAGAAAACATTTGAAATGTAAATAAAGTAGAAAAAAAATAAAACACCTATTCTTCAGGGAGAATCTAGTAAGAAGCTGATACAACCTTGAAAACGTGCATGTACTTGGCTTATCTCAAGGACAATAAAAAGGAAGAGAAGGAAAGATATTAGTGGTTTAAGTAAACTATGAAGCCATTGTGACCAAGTATCATACTTTATTAATTTATAAGGATAAACTAACACTATAAGCGATATACAGCACCTTTCGAATGATGTGGCTCCACCTGCAACTCAGTTTCAAATAACAACATGTGAGAGAAGAGTTCACTACATGCTTGGGAGTAGAATGGATAGCAAGGTTTGGAGAGGGTAGCCTTTATTGCTTCTTATTGTCAAATGTATCATATTAGATAAAACACTTTTAAATTAAAATGTGTCAAAATACAATCTGGCCCTAGGACTAGAAAACAATAATTTACCATCAGTTAAAGAAGCCAAAGTTGATAAGAAAAGACACCTCATAGTTCCCGAGTGCAGCATGGTTACAGGCTAAGCATATTAAGCAAATTAAAATGGGATTTTATAGTAAAGACTGTGCATTAGATACAGACAGTTACATTTAAATAGTTTCAACTCTGTGCCTATTTTTAAACACTATTAGGTTAAATACAAAACATTTTATATGTTAAATGTTACATATTTCACATTATGGTCATAGAAGCCTTAAGCACAAAAAAAATCATATGAAGGGGAAATTTTTTTATTACAATATATTTCTCATCTTAAAAATGAAGATAAATATGTATGTTATTTTATCAAGGAATGTATACAAAATAGGTAGTACATCTCTCTCTGTTCCATTTCTGCCTGTTTTTGTGTCTCTCCTCTCTCTTTCTTTCTCTCTCTCTCTCTCTCTCTCTCTTTCCCCACTTCTCCCTCCTTCTTTCTTCTTCTCTTTCTCTGTGAGAGTGTGTTTGTGTGTGTTTGTGTGTGTTTGTGTGAGTTTGTGTGTGTTTGTGTGTGTTTGTGTGTGTTTGTGTTTGTGTCCTTATTCTTTCCTTTTTATATATAGAGTGAATATTGCTATCAATGAGCATTATCTTTAATAGCTTTATCGTAGGGATGTTTAACTCCATTCCATTCCATTCAGTTACTTCAATAACTTACAGTAATTAATAAATAAATTATTTATTTTTACTTATTCACTTTATATCCTGCTCACTGCCCCCTCCATTGTCACTTCTTCCCATAACATTCCCTTATCTCCCTGCCCCCTTCTCTTCTGATGAGGTGGGGGCCTCTGGATATCTCCCACACTGGTGCTTCAAGTCTCTGTGAGGCTAGGTGCTTGCTCTTCCAACAAGGCCTGATAAGGATGCCCAGCTAGAAGAACATATTCTCACATATGAACAACAGTTTTTAAGATAGTATTGCCCCAGTTGTTCTGGACTCACATGAAGCCCAAGCTGCACATCTGCTACATATGTGTGGGGAGGTCTAGACCTATGTTTTTTGTCTAGGTCTATGTTCTTTGGTTGGTGGTTCAGTCTCTGAGAACCCCAAAGGTCAAGATTAGTTGATTCTGTTGATCTTCCTGTGGGGTTCCTATCTCCTTAGGGCCTGCAACCCTTCCTCCTATTCTTCTTTTAGAGTCCCCAAACTCCATCCACTGTTTGGCTATAGGTGTTTGTATCTGTCTTAGCCAGTGGTGATTGGAGCCTCTCAGAGGACAGCCATGATAGACTCCTGTCTGCCAGCCTAACAGCATCATTAATAGTGTCAAGGATTGGTGTTTTTTTATGGAATGGGTCTCTACAGACCCAAGGAGGCTGAACAAGAAGGAGGGTACAAGCAAAGGTGGTTGAGTCTAACTTGGAAGGGGTAATGGAATGTTAGTGGAAATCAGGTGGATGGAGAGAACTGGGTTAGAGAGGGAATCAGGAGGGGAGTAGGGGATTCATGGTCTGGTATGGGGGTAGGCAGAGGGGATTCCCTGGCTAGATGGCCATGAAAATGAATGGAAATCTGCAACTGACAGATAAGAGTAGTAAGGGGGCATCCCCAGGAAGAAGCAGAGACCTGGAATAGGGGAGGTGCCCAAGAATCAATGGAGGTGGGAGTGTCCTTCACCACAGCATTGGGGATATGGAGCTTAGGGAGGCTGCCTCCTGTGGCCAAAACAGGAGCCCCAGCAGAGCAATAGAAACACCAACCCACAAGCAAAGTTTTGACACAAAACTTATACTGTCTACAAGAAATTCAGGGAATGACCAACCAATAACCAATACAACCCAATAACTTTCTTTTCATTATTTTTTCTTTTATTTGGATATTTTATTTATTTACATTTCAAATGTTATCCCCTTTCCCCAGTTTCCCCTCTGGAACCCCCCTGCCTGATCCCTCCTTTCCCTGCTTCCATGAGCCTGCTTCCTCACCCACCCACTCCCACCTCTCTGTCCTGGCATCCCCCTATACTGGGGCATCAAGCCTTCACAAGACCAAGGGCCTCTCCTCCCATTGATGTCCAACAAGGTCATTCTCTGCTATATATGTGGCTGGAGCCTTTCTTGATGGAAACAATTGTATGTGTGAATCAAAATAAAGACCTTCATACATGAGGATTGAAATTATTGAGCATCAGGATAGAAATGCTTTCTTTGAAATCTAAGAAGTCATTTTTAGGATAATGATTATTTTCTGTGGGAAAAAACAGCAATTAATGACATAAATTCATAGGATATAGAGAAGAAAAAAGTAGTCAACATTATTTCAGACACTGTTAGCTCTGTTGTCTAAATTTGTTATCACCATTTTTTTTTCTATGAAAAGATGTAATTATATTATAATCTCAAAAAATAAAATATTTTTTGGGTATTTGTCTAGGAGAAATATAGCTGTGTCTTCAGACAAAACTATTTCCAATTTTCTGAGGAACCCCCAGATTGAGTTCCAGAATGATTGTGCCAGTTTGCAATCCTACTAGCAATAGAGGAGTGTTCTTTTTTCTCTACATCCTTGCCAGTAAGTGCTGTCACTTGAGCTTTTAATCTTAGCCATTCTAGTTGGTGTAAGGTGGAACCTCGGATTCATTTTATCTTAAAGAAATGCAGATACAAAAAATGGATCAGAGATTAAAGGAAAGGCCATCCAGTGAGTGGTCCAACTTGGGATCCATCACATTCATGGGCACCAAACATCAACACTATTACTGATGCCATGTTGTGCTTGTAGACAGGAGCCTAGCATGGCTGTCCTCTGAGTGGATCTACCAACATCTGAAATGGATGGAGATACTTATAGCCAACCACTCCACTCGACTGAGGTCATAGACCCCTATGGAAGAGTTAAGGGAAGGATTAAAGGGGCTGAACAGGGTAGCATCAACATAGGAAGACCAACAGTACCAACCAACACATAGCCCTGGGAGTTCCCAGAGACTAATCCTCTACCCAAAGATCAAACATGGGCTAGTCTGTGGCCCCTGGCACTTATGTAGCAGAGGACCACCTAGTCTGGCCTCAGTGGAAGAGGATGTATCTAATCCTGTAGAGACTTGATGCCCCAGAGAAGGGGAATATGAGGGACTGGGTTAGGTGGGATGGTGGATCAGTAAAGGGGGATGAGTACGGTGGGTAGAGAACTACTCTCTCACAGGCAAAGGGAAGGATGAAGGGACATGGAAGGGGGCAACACTTGGAATGTAAATAAATAAATAAACCAATTTAATAAAAGACTTTTTTAAATGCTAGTTTTTCTGCTGCAGTGAAGATGATTGTTAGCTCCCAGGCCCACTGTGGTGATCTGGCGATAGGCAAAATGAAATACTCTCAGGTACATTCAGCCATCTTGAGTTTTTGCTCACATATCATCATCTATCCATTCTGTTGATATTTCCTATGATAAATCCTTTCATTCAGTTTTCATTATTTTTTCTCATTCTCTTTTGAGTTGGCATGAGAAAAATATATACAACAAAAAGTATCCATTTGCACCATTAACTACTTTCATAGTCAAAAATTGAATTTTGATACATCTATGTAAAAGCTTCATCACTTATTCACTTTCTAATTTATTTACCGTATTCAATATATGCAATTCATTTCCAAATATCAAATTTAGTATGTTGAACCATTATACCTTTAAATATCTTTTTCTCTGATATAATTCTGGAATTCCTTTTAGATACTAATATGTGTACCCTGATAATATTCAGCAGCTGTTGTCTTAAACAGTTGCCACAGTTGTTTTCTCCCATAATTCCCAGTGGTATGGCTTTTCCTGTAGTAAAATGAAATATAACTTATGTGAAATTATTTTATATAGCATCTATATGCACATACATATAAACATACACATTTGCACATGCATATACACACATACAAACACACGAATACATGTATATATATATATTCATACATGCACACACAGACACACACACACACAAATACAAGCACAGAGAAGCACTCACACACACAGTTCCTCTGATATCTAAGATCAAATATCTTTTTGCTTCAAGCCAGTTAGATCATCTGAATTTCATTCCCCAATCCTATTTAGCTCTGATGAGTTTTTACATTTCAACTATTTTTCTGATAAGTATCAATATCTCTTTTAATTTTTCTTTAATGTCTCTTTATTCATGTTATTTCTTTATTAGATTATTTTCTCAATTTTCATTTCAATCTTTAATATGGTTTTATTATTTATTTAAAATCCTTCTACCTAGTTTAAGTTGTTTTGTCTAATAAGTCAAGATTTATGACACCTCATAAGCCTCATAGAGCATTGTCTGCTAATATTTTAGGTTTTATTTGGACTGGAATTTCTCTTTATTTTCATAGCATATAATTTGATGTTTATATGGACATGTATGATAATATAAGTTGATTCTTTGAACATCATTTTTCTCTTCTCTCTCCAGGGTTTGAACAGTTATTCTTCTATCTAGTGTTTTCCTTATTTGTAACCTTTCTAAAATACATGTTTCTTGCAAAGTATAGTTACTGTGGTTTCCATCTGTACCTTAATTGTATGTAGCAATCAGTCAAGTTATATATTCTGCCAATGTTTAATGGGAGAATCCACAGATCTAGTTTATGGTGGTACATGTCACATGTACACTGGGGTACATTCCATATCCAGGTATTATCTCCAGCTCTTAATTAGCCTTTGTTTCATTGTAGGACCTAAGGGAAGACAGTTGGGTCTTTTCGGTCATCCTAGACAATAGGTTTTCAGTAATATATCTAAAAATATCAAGTCCTATTCAAATACCATCTTACTTTATAAGTAAGATGCTTTTATATTTTATTACTGCTTTTATCACACTGGTTTCACACACTTAGGCATTGCCTGTTTTAAAAATTACTATTTGCTGTTCGCAAAACACTCCCCAGAGATAAAAGTTTTCATCTAGTAGAAGGAACTCAGCCTTATGTCAAATACATTCTGTCTTTAGTGAATAAGAAGATTTCTAAGATGCTGAGTCATAATGGGAGGTGTGTGTAATCGTATTTGAAGAACTCAAAACACAGCTTTGCTCCCAAATGTTTCAAGTTTCCAAGTTTTCATATCACCATGGTTGTATTACTGTTTTCAAGTGCAAACAATAAGGAGGACAGCTGCTGAGAATATTTCAAACAGTAATAAAACACTTTGTTGTTGGATGGATTTTTACTACCTGCAGGTGCCAGCCCATTAAGACTATATACTCAGTGATAACATGTGTCTGCTTCAAAATGTCTTTCTTTACTCTAAGTTGTAGTTAATTGGTCATTACTATTGTTGAAAATATACCTATGTTGGGAATTGTTCCTTCATAATGCCCTTTTGAATATGTTGAAACGACTCCTGTGTTCGAGGAACTGATACATTTACATAAGCAAAGCACTTCAAAGAAAGTTGTACATATGGGATGGGGAAAGGAACTGTAGGCAAGTGGTATTCTTTTTAGTCTGAGGAAGGACATTTTGTGCTGTGTGGCATGCATTATCAATACTGCCTTCAAGGACATGTGAGTGTTTAAGAACACAACAGTGCTCCCACTGCAGTATCCAAATTGTCTAATATGATGCAATAAAGAAAATGTAAATGTTATTTAATAAATTAATGAAATAAGTAAGCCAAAACTATATTTTCTTCAGAAATTGATTACTTGCTTTCTAGACTGTTTTCATAGAATGTTTGCATCCTTCCCCTAAACTGACTCAGAAAGAGACAATACTTTGATTAAAGGTTATGTGGGTAATTTCTTTGAACTAAGAATGATTACAGCTAGCCAAGAAACTTAAGTTTGACACTATATTCAGAAAAGTTTTCTAAATGTCTTAAGTATTTTCATTTAGAATTTAAAATATCTTAAAGTATGTTTATTGGAATTCCTAAAAGCCAATTAAATGTTCTCCTGTGGGTTCTTGTAGAGACCTCCTATGTACCTCAAAAAGAATTCTGGTTGAAGGCGAATTTAATGACGAAAAAAATCAGTGGGTCTCCAAGCAGTTTGAAACTGACATACATTCTCTGTGTGTGTTGGGTCATAGCAGAAGTACTTGCAGGAGGCAAGGGAAGAGAAGACTGCATTTCATTCTGGCCTTTTATTACTTTCTTCATTCCTGGCAGGTCTCAATCAGAGGAACAGGGTAGGAAGACGAACAAAAAACCAATCCAGGAGCTGGTGGGCTTTTGTTTGTGTGTTGTTATTATTTAGCTACACAACAAGTTCCCATAATAGGCATCACTCTAGAGATACATTGACATTCTAATACACTTTTAAATTCCCCAAAGCAATTTCTTAGATGGAGAAAATGTTTAATTTATTACTTTTATTATTGTTTGTTTGTTTTATTGCTTCTTTTCAGATGAGATGTTATTGTATATTACTGACATGCTTAAAGTTCACTATGTTGACCAGGCTGAATTTAGAAATTCACTGGACATTCTGTCTTTGGTCCTATAGGGCTAGAATTGTACTCGACTAACCAACCACTCTCAGCTGCTGTCTAAAGTACCAATGCTTATAATGTTGCTTAGAAAATAGTTTAGACATTTTTTTTTAGATATAAATTTCTATGTGCATATAATTATACATATGAATATCTACAATTTATGTTTTTATGAATCATATATATATGTATACAATTTACATATATGTACACACATATATGTATGTATAGAGTTAATGGTGCCACTTAAGGAGATTGGCAAGAATTTGACATTGGGCTAGGACAAGAGAGTAGGTACAAGATCTTAATCATCTTGATAAGTCCCTGAATACCCTGGGACCTTTGTTTATGCCTTGTATGTTTCTTGACTACTTTATTTATACCTTGTTTGTTCCTTGACTAATTATCAGTCCTCATAGTCTCTTATATAAATATTGACTAATTAAAATTCTCTATTTTAGTTACTTTATTGTAAGGAAAATTTATCTGATGTGAGTTGATAGATGTCCTGATCTATAAGTATAGAAATGTGTCATTATAACTCACTATAATTTTATGTCTATTTAGCAGAATAGTATTATGAGGTCACTTTTTTCTTTTATTCTGATATTACAGTCTTTCAATTTTGGTTTCTTAATGTGTGAAAGCATTTGTATATTTTGCCTAGTGCATTGTTGTTTATTGTTGATTACTTAATGAATAATCAGGTAATATTTTAAAAAAGAAGATAATTTTTATATAGAATTGATTCTCCATTTTAAAGTCACTCTTAGGCTGCCTATAACACTGCAATATTACAGTCATACATGGTCAAGAATTCTGGGCACTTAGTAGAGACAAAAACAACATCCTCACATCCCCATTTGGAAAAATTTCTGGCAAAGTATTCATGAAAAATAAATTATTGGAAGTCAATGTCTAAATATAATAACAACCCTGGTGCTATTTTTATGTTTTCATAATGTAATGATTAATAACAAACATAATTCTGAATTAGAAATTTACTTTTTAAAGCACATACATATATATATTGCATATATAAATATAATTTGGTAAATTATAGACAATTTTATCAACTTCCCATTAATCAAAGACTTTGTAAATTATATCAATTATGATTATTTGAATCTTTGAATTAAAATTTATTGATATAAGACTAATTTAAACAACTTATTATTATTATTATAGTGTTTTTATTTATTTAAAACAAAACTAGGAATCATGGTTTTCCATTATTCAATAGCAGGAGCATTAACAAATTTATTTAGCAGTATGTCCTCCTTTTGGAAATTTATATTATTCTATGTGTATGAATAATTCAAAGAATGTACCAACAAAACATGTCAGCACAGAGAGTGTTCTTTTAACAGCTTTGTACTCTATAGTCTGTTAAATTTGAAAACTCATTCAAAGAAATGCAGGAAGAAATTGACATATGACCAGTCATCCCATAGCTTGGTAAAGAAAAAAAAAAAAAAAACAAAAAAACAAAAAAACAGAGAACTCTACAGAATCAACAAGTGCTACTTCATAAATATGACCTCAGGTTTGACCTGGACTACTTTAACATAATTTTATTCCTCAAGATTGTGGAAATTGTTGATATTCCAAATAATTTTCATTAGTAATACAAATGTGATTTTGCTCCTGAAAGACATTTGCAGCCTTTGAGTAGAACAATCACGTTACCCAACAGAATATTTTTTAGGCACAGAGATATTATCAGAAAGAACTCCTGGAACACTAATGAGTGTCTCGAGAGAGGAGAATTTTAGCCACAACATATTTATTACAACAGACCTCAAGACCTTTTCAATTACGTGTTTTAAAGTGACATGTTAAAATGTGTCCTGTTAAGTTTAGTTTAGTCCCATCTTGAGAAATAATCTAATAGACACAGGGAAATCATTTCTGTAGATAACAACACCTGCTGACCAGCTTAGGTTGTCTGTAGCTAATGAGAGCTATTTTGGAACCTGCCTGACATATTGACAATTTGAAAGTATATTTCACTTCAAATATACTGTTAAATTAGTGTAAGAGGGGACTGAAGCACAACTAATCATGACAGGCTGCCAGACCCCATCACTATCAGTTTGACAATAGTCCTATAAGGGGGCTGTTTCTAGTCCCATGATACAAGAACTTTATCTTCCAAGATATGAGCTACAGAAGATTCTTAATCCTTGGAAATGATACATTTATTTTTTAACTGAAAGATACATCTATTTTTTAACTGAAATGCAAATTGTGAAAATTACATGGTAGGATATTTCAAAGGAACTATTCATTTTATAACATATTCTTATTTATCAGCCTTGAATATGTTGATATTTCTCCTATGAATAAAAATCATTGCTGTGGAGATTTTGAGATGGCTCAAGTTAGAAATGCTTGATACAAAGCATGAGGTCATGATTTCTGTTTCTCAATGATCAGTTGCATATTTGGGTGTGGCATGATGTAAGAAATAAGGGAAGGAATGGAGATTTACTGATCCCTGGTGATCATTGAAACATCAGTCTATTTGAATCAACGAGCTCCAAGCTTTAAGAGAGATCATTTCTTCAAACATCAAGTAGAGAAATGATTGATCAAGAAACCTGATGTCAACCTCTGGCCTCAAGAGAAATGCATACTCATACATGTGCACTTGTAAGTATACATACACAACAACCCACATACAAATTTAGTTTTCCCCAGAGGTAAGAAGAAAATACTGGTTGATATTTTTATTATGCATTTGTTTCTAGATTTACATATGCAATAAAAAAGAATAGATGAAGATTTTGAATTATATGACTTTGGCCTACAGAAAAAGTAAGTAGTAGATAATTCACAGATTAGAGATTATGATGAGGATAGTAAAGATACTATAGTAATGGAGTGAAAATAAAGGAAATTATTTTAGCATACCAGAACTGTATGTGCATAAATTTACCAGCATATCAGATTTAAAAAAAAATACCCAAACTAAATTAATGAGATAGAACATAACAAAAATAAAAGAATATGCCAGAAAATAAAAGACAAAGGAGGGAAGATAAGGAAAGTAAACCTAATAAATTATAGACATTAAGATAAAAACGCTTTCTCATAGAATAGAATAGATGAGCTGATCATATAGTCAAGAAATGCAGCAATCCACAACTAGGAAAGATTTCAAAATACCCTCCTAAACACATTGTAAGAAAAAGCTTGAAGGCAGAAAAAACGGATGAAATATTAAAACCTTGAAAGAAAACAAGAAACATTATTTTCAATAAAGGATTAATAATATTGACAGTTGTTCCTTGAACAACAATATGACAGATGGCAATATATTAACAAGTTTAAATTATCAAAAAAAAAAGTAAACCATAACTCTAAAATTGTTTACAGAAAGAGTAAAATCTTGAAATATAGAAGCAATAAAAAAGAAGAAATAAAGGTATATTAAGATGACCTAAGTAAATATGTTGGTATACAGTCATACAGTAAAAGACAGAAAGAAAATAAAGTCAAATG
The DNA here is from genome assembly GCA_019843965.1 of Rhynchomys soricoides. Taxonomy (NCBI): domain Eukaryota; kingdom Metazoa; phylum Chordata; class Mammalia; order Rodentia; family Muridae; genus Rhynchomys; species Rhynchomys soricoides. Next base: position 96,303 of record JADRCH010000322.1, on the reverse strand, counting down.
GTATCAGATGTACAGAAAGAAACAAAGAACAATACAAAATATAAATTTATAGGCATACATAAGCTGGAAACAACCCACATGTCCTGCAACATAAGAGTGGATACAGAAAATGTGGTTTATTTACCCAATGGAATGCTACTCAGTTATTAAGAACAAGGGCATCCTGAGTTTTGCAGGCAAATGAATGGAACTAGAAAATATCATCCTGAGTAAGGTAACTCAGACCTAAAAGGACATGCATGATATGTACTCACTAATAAGTGGATATTAGCTTTAAAAATTACAGAATACCCAGGATACAATCCACAGATCTCAAAAAGGTTAACAAGCCGAAGGGCCCAAGTGAAGATGCCTCAATCCCACTTGGGAGGGAGAAGAAAGCAATCACAGGACAGGAAAGATAAGGAGGGACCTGGATGGGAAAGGAGACAGAGAGAGGAAGAGGGGAACATGATCAGGTATTGGGTGGGGCAAACAGAACTAAAGCCCAGAGGGCCAGCAGAAAGAATGGAAACAGGCAAACTTGGGAAGGAGCATGTGGGGGGGTTACTTGGTTGGTGAGAGACTCTCAGGACTCAAAGTGAGGGACATTAGATGTAATTCCCTACAGAGGGGAGAGAGAACTTGTAGAAACCACCTCCAGCATAAAGACAAGGCATCAAGTAAGGGAAGGGGTTGCCATTCCACAGTCAAAAACTCTGACCTGTAATTGTTCCATCTGCAAGAACTACAGAAATGGAAATGGAGAAGAGCCTGAGGAAAAGGAGGTCCAGCGATATGACCAAATTGGGATCCAGCTCAAGAAAAGGCCCCAAGGCCTGACACTATTACTGAGGCTATAGTGTGCTCAATAAAAGGGTCTAACATGACTACCCTCTGAAAGACCCAACAAGCAGCTGAAAGTCAGATGCAGATATTCACACCCAACCAATAGAAAAAAGCTGCTGACCCCTGTGGTTGAATTAGGGAAATACTGGAAGAAGCTGAAGAGGAGGGCGACCCTGTAGGAGGACCAGCAGTCTCAACTAACCTAGACCCCCGAGTTCTCCCAGACACTGTGCCACCAACCGGGCAGCACATACCAGCTAATACGAGGCCCACAACACATATACAGGCGAGGACTGCAGGTCTAGCATCCATCAGAGAAGATGCACCAATCCCTCAAGAGACTGGAGTCCCCAGGGAGTGAAGGCATCTGGAGGGGTGGGGTGGGGTGGGAGGATTAGGGGCATCCTCATGGAAAAATGGGGAGGAGGTATGGGATTTGGAACAGTGAGAGGGTGGACCAGGAGGGAGATAAAATCTAGGCTGTAAAAATGAGTCAATAAAATTAAAAAAAAAATACTTAGGCATAAAAATTTTATGTACAATATAGCAATTATCTTGAATAATGAAATTAAATTTGTGCACACAAAATCAGTATATACAGCAGATTGCAAGGTTAAGGATATATGATATCTACAAATTTAATATTTGAATAGAATTATGGAAGACTTTAACTTTATTAGAAACATACTAAAGAAAAACCTAAGTTAAATATAATAAAAGTCTATTTATTTGTTGACCATCACTCTAACTTTTCTGTTTATAGCAGTAATTTCTCCTTATTTATATTTTTGTTCTTTTAATTAATTCAAATATAATTAGTTAGGAATTTTAGGAAATAGCAATCATTTTAATTTTGTCCTATTGGTTCCTTTGATCCTATTTCCTCTTTGGGGTGTGTGTGTGTGTGTGTGTGTGTGTGCGTGTGTGTGTGTGTGTGCTTGTGTATGTGCTTGTGTGTGTCTGTCTCTCTTTGTGTAAGAGAGGACATCTATAGAAACCAAAACAGAAGAAGTAGTCCACACACCTGGAACTATGTATAAGGGTAGTAGTAAACCCTCCAACATGAGTGCTAGAACTATGTTCTTTATACAGTGAGCCGTAACTGGCCAGGAGAAAATATTTTCATTTCATAATTTGTTGTTTATTGACTTATTCATGAGCATCTGTCTATGTGCATGTACCTGAGGAAGACAGAAAAAAATTGATATTAGAAGTTGTTGATGTAGAGTCACAGGAGGTTGTAATCTGTTTAACATGGGTTCTAGGAATGAACCTAGGTCTTCTGGAAGAGTAACGAGTGGTCTTAAACACTGAGCTATTTCACAGTCCTTTAATTTCATTTTTTCTATGTCATTTCTTAATATGCTTTCTTGCCCTCAATTTTTTTTTTTTTATTTTACCTTGATCCACCAAATATCTCACATTAAAGAATGGCAGAGGACTGGATTTTATGAACTGAGAAATGCTATTCCAAACATTATGCCTGACTAGTGGTGTTGGTGAGGATTGGGGGGTGGGGGGGGCTGTAGCACACCTTTAATCCCAGCACTCTGAAGGGAGAGGCAAGCAGATCACTGAGTTTGGGTTCAGCCAGGTCTGCAAAGGTAGTTCCAGGATAGCCAGGGCTATACATAGATACGGTTTCTCAAAGAAAACACAGCAATAAAACTAAACAAAATAAAATAAACAAGAACAATATGTATGTATAGACTTATTATTTCATTTCAGCTGGGATGTGGCTAAACTCGCTAGCTGCTAGCATAATAAACATGATAGCTAAGTTTGATTTAAGGATCATCTTATAAAACCCCAAATAAAAAGTAGAGTACACTTATAGTTTCAGAAATGGGAAGATGTAATTGGGGTCACAGGTGGATCCCTGGTGTAAAGAATTTAAGTTCCAGTTCAATGAGCGACTATATCAAAAATAGAAGGTGCCTGAGGAATGATGCCCAAAGCTACCCTCTGATCTTCACACATAAGCATGTGCACACATGTTCATTCTTGTTTTATCTCTGTCATTCTGTCTCTCTGCTTCTTTCTTTCTCTGTTCCACCCCCCTCTCTCTTTTCCCCCGTGTGTGTGTGTGTGTGTGTGTGTGTGTCTCACATACATGCAATTAACATGTAAAAGCAATCTCGATTGAATTTAAGAGCTTCCGTCGAAGGCAATCTCATACGTCTGTTCATAACTCATAAAGGTTAAACCTAATGTTTTCTTAATGTAATTGCAATTGTAACATCATGAGAAAAATTAAAATAGTTAAAGTAGATTAGCTTAACTAAGGGACTTCTAGACAGCGGAATCATCAGAAAGTAGAATGTGTATGGTAAAATGTACAATAACACTTCACTGAGATCCCAGGTGCCAGGATCTATGAGATATTTAGATAAGCAAACTGTCTTAGATAGTAAGGTAGAAACATTTATTGATCACTCAGTAAATTTTTGAAAACAAACTAATTGACAATACAGACAGAACAGGGTTCATAGAAGGAATGCTGATTTTATTGACATGTAAATTTTGGCAGATATTTGAATGGAAAGACTACAAAGAAACTTATTTCATTAAGTTAATATAGAAATAATTATACTAATTTAACTGAACTAAATTAAATTGTAAAATGATCTTTTATATGGATTTTCATATTCATGGAGAAATAATTGGCAAAAGTGAAATTAATAATGTATTTAATTTGTTAATATCAAGTAGATAACACTAGAATTTAATGGAGGAAGAAATACTATTAGTTAGCTTTTAATCATTTTACATATATAAATGTATTCTTAAGATAAAAATATACAACATTCAGTGATAGAAAATAAAATTTTATCTATATAAATGTAAGGGAATTATCAAGTTATATAATTTAAGTTAGAATTGTTTAAAGTTTTTGTTTACATAGGTTATGGCTTAAAATTTATATATCTTTTCATGGGTGGTTTTTAAAAAAATGCAGTTTCAAATATATGGAAAGTTCCTGATAAAAGTGAGTATCAAAAAATGTTTACAAAAGAACTAAATGACAAGCATGAAACTTATAAGTTCAGAATTATAATTCAGAGTTAAATACATGTGACTTTATTTTCACTGAATAGCACTGCACAATAACTTACATATTAGAATTACAGTTCTAAAAATATCACTATGATGGCTCAAATTCTAACTGTGGTAGATCGTAAAGTTTAACATTGTCAGTTCAGGTTTTGTCACAGTTCTTGTGTATCACATATGTATTAATCATAGATTTATTGTAGGAATAATTACTCATTTTGAGGTACTTTCCAGTAAACAAAATCACAACTGAAGCATGTTTTTTACTTAATTAGTATCATTTTTACATCATAATAAAGTCAAAAGACTGTATTTCCAGGTAGTAAAACAACAGCAGCATACACTGTGAGAAACAAACTAATTTTCTTTCTTCTGAACTTTCAGGTCATCGGCTACACTAAGAGTGAGCCTATCAGGATTTTGCATCAAATCAGTATCCCCCAGCTTTTTCACTGAACTTTCCCAATTATTGTGTAATTCAATGAAGTGAGCATGAGATCTTACTGTGTCTCACTTTATGTGATGTATACAATTTCTGGGGTGAAGGGCTCCCAAAATGTTTCTTGGGTTTGATTAATTGGTTACAGCAGGTCACAGAACTCATGAGGGACGCATTATCTAAATTTACTGGTATATTGAAAGGAAGGAAGACTATAAAAGAAACAGATGAAAAGATATGAATTGGGAGGTATGGAGATAGAACGCATACATTTTATGCTATTAAATGTGAATCATGTTCCAGGGATATCTATAAGCTTTAGAAACATTTTCCTTTTATTTGCTGATGTGGCTTTGCAATGTATACATGTCACTAAATACTTCACTTTGGTGATTAATTTGTATCTCAGTCTCTTCGTCTTCTTTGATATTTAAAGGGTGAAAGAAAATTCCAACCCTCTGAAAATATCTTTTTCTTTTGATTTCCATCCTACATTCTCCAGCCATATAAATGTTGTCTGCCATCATAACAACATAGCAACATAGAACAAAATATGCTTAACAATTTGAAGATTGCATATGTTTTAGAAGGTATGTACTAAGAAAGTATTGATGGAGATCAAATTTATGATTCCAAATATAACAATTTCTGTTCCCTTGAAATTTAATGTTGAATTTAATATTATGAGAATAATGGTGTTAGCAGGTAGAGATGTGGGAAAGAGGAAGGAAGGTGGAGTTCTATGACTAGTCCCATTATAAAAAAATACTTTGTGGATCTTTCTACCATAAGAGCCATGGTTAAAAATAGATGCCAGGGGAGTTGTAAGTTCATCCTTACTGGACACCAACTCAGCCTTTCTTTACTTTTGTGCTTTGCAAGCTCCAGGTTGCAAAACTTACATTACTACTATGTATAAATCATCCATTTTTTTTAGCATTTTGATACATCAGCACAAATATGCTGCAATAGGCATAGAGTTTGAAGTTTCTATAATTTAGTGTTCTCTTACTAAAAATAACAATGGCATACTTATATCTGAGTTATGGTATTAATTAGAAAATCAATATCAAAGAATATTATTACTATTATTGTTATTATATTATTACTATTATTATTCTCTTGTATAATATATCCTTACCGCACTTTCCCCTTACTCCACTCCCCCCAGTTCCTCCTCCACCTTCTCTCTAACCCAGACCTAACTCTTTCCTATTTTCCCTCAGAAAAGAACAGACCTCCAAATGATATCAACTGTATGTGGAATTAGAAAATACACTAAGACTAATCAGAAACACATATATCAAGTCTGGACAAAGCAACCCAATATGAGGAAGAGGGTTCCAAGAGCAGGTAAAAAGTCAGAGACATCCTCCACGCCACTGTTAGGAGTGACACAAAACACTAAGCTAACAATTTACTTCAGAGGACCTAACACAAATCCAGGCAGGCTCCATTATTGCTTTTTGAGTCTATGTGAGGCCCTGTGAACCCTTTTGAATCGATGCTGTAGCCCGTGTTCTCCTGTGTCTTTGATCTCTACCTCCTACAATTCTACCTCCACATGATTTTTGGAGTTCTATGCGCTCCAAGGAAATGGCCCCAATGGAGCACTACAAATTTGTACTCTCTCATCTCTGCATCTGCTCCCATCAGTGGCCAGAGGAAGCCTTTAATATGAGAGGTTCATAAGATGCCCCAGGGAATGAGAATGTAGTGGGTGAGCTGGAGGTATGGGGGTGAGGGGTTGGGGAGGTAAGGGGTTGGGGTATAGAGCACCCACTCAGAGGCAAAGGGGAAGCAGAATGGGGCAAAGAACTCTTGGAATGGGGACCTGGAAGGGAGGCAATATTTGGAATGTAAATAAATGAATGAAAAAAAAAAAACATTAAGTATACATGAAAGTGTTTAAAACAGAACCAAAATGTATCTAGATTTTATCTAAGTATATATTAATTAGAAACTAGAATTTCATATGATTCATTTTTCTAAAAGGACAATATTAGATATGACTTTTGTTACTGTTACTATTGACTGAAAGATAATATTTTTAGTAGAAGCAATAAATGTAACCACAAACAGCATTTCCATATAAACCGCTTTACTTAAAATTATGTATATTAAATATCTTTTGGACTTGCATATATTTCTTAAAAAGCATTTTATAGTATCTTTCTATTTTAGAAAAATTACATGAACTATACAGACTTTCTGCTTTGATAATTAACATCATTAAGATGCTTTTGCAGGTGGATCTTGAACCTTCAAATTCTACTCAATCAAAAAAAAAAAAAAAACAAAAAACCAAAAAAAAAACCCAAAAAAGCATTGCATGCCCCTTTTTGCCACCTCTGCCTCATCAATCACACCTTGTTTTTTGAGAAAAAACAGATTTTATCATTTATTCTCAGTTGTCAATTGATATATTATTGGATCTGAGATGCAGATCTTATTCAAAGAATTATAGAGGACACAGAAGTCTGCATACAGACCTTGACACTTGTGTGTATCTCATCTATGTCTATGATAGAGAAGATATGATTGCAACACACATGATTAGTTTTTATTTACTAGTAAGTTTTGTATATAATATGTCTTTTTATGCTTTAGTTATTTTATGAAATTTTCATCCCAGTATCAGCCTACTCTCCTCACAGTACCTCCTTGCCTATAGGATCATATGGTTTTCCCTTCCACAACTCCTTCTGAATCCTCATACCCTCCCTAACCACCGAAGTTCGTATTATATAACTCTCTACAAGAAATCACAAATGAAACCCAAACATTCTTTAATTAATAAATTTATAAAAATACAAGTTATAATAACTTGAAAAGAGTATTTTTCATGAAGATAGTATTCTTTGAAACACAGTATCAAAGAAATAAGGATCATCATAAAGAGAGCTTTAACATTTCTTCATTGAGAATAACTTTATAACTTTATCTGCAGAGGACAAAATATCAACAAAAATGGATTTCAAAAATACAAGTAAGCTACAAACCTGCTTGACATTTGTGAAAATGATGCTATGCACATGAATACAGATTCCAGATTTTCTAACACTGATGTTTTTCTTCAGCTTCTATAGAGAGCAGAGAGGAAAAAAAAAGGCCATCCAGAGACTGTCCCACCTAGGGATCCATCCTGTCTGCAGACACGAAACCCAGACATTATTGCTGTTGCCAAAAGTAGATTGCTGACAGGAGCCTGGTTTAGCTGTCCCCTGAAAGGCTCTGCTAGAGCCTGACCAATACAGATGCAGATGCACGCAGCAAAACATCTGACTTAGCACAGGACCCCAATGGAGATGTTAGGGTAAGGATTAAAGGAGCTGAAGAGGTTTACAACCCCATAGAAAGAACAACAATGTCAACAGACCAGACCTCCCAAAGCTCCAAAGGACTAAACCACCAACCGAAGAGTACACATGGGAAGACCCATGGCTCCAGCTGAATATGTAGCAGAGGACTGCCTTATCTAGCATCAATGGAAAGAGATCCCCTTGGTCCGGTGGAAGCTCATTGACCCAGCATAGAGGAATGCTAGGGTGCTGATGAGGGAGTGGAAGTGGGTGGGCAGGTGGGGAGCACCCTCATAGAGGCAGGGGTGGGGTAGGGGGATGGGGTTTGTGGAGGGGAAATTAAACGGGGATAACATTTGAAATGTAAATAAATAAAATAACCAATAAAAATAAGGAAAAAATAAAAGTACTTTGAGGCTAGTAGAGGAATTATTTAGTATATGTTCATTGTTTCCATTTATTTTATAAGAACTTTTATAAGAACTTTAATGACTATCTCTTAATTTATCCTAGCAATGATTTAAAAAATAGAGTCATTATAAAGTTTATAAGTATTCTTGAGAATAAAGTCAGATACATAATTAGGCACAGCCAATTGCTAAGTTTTGTCACACATTTAATTAACCTTAGTTTACTATTATATAAACCAGGCTCAGAACTTACCTGGTTTTGGAAATAGAGAAGACTGGCAAACTGATTCTGCAAATAGATTCCCTAATACCATTCAATGCTGCTCAGAAAAAAAAAAAAAAAAAAAAGAAGGATGGGGAATTCTGAAGCACAATAAGACTAGAAATCAACCAAAGTAAGTCAAATAGCTAGTGGGAAAGGATGTCCCTGAAGATATCACTATGGAAACAAGGGAAGCTCAAGTTAGCAATACCAGAGAAAGAGGAAGTGCAGGAGGGAAACAGAGCCAGAATCAGAATGAAATTAAAACAAAATCTTGGGTCTCTAGATGAAGCAGTATTTATAATTCCTTACAATGCATGTTTGTATTTCCTATTTTTTCTTTCAAGATGGTGCTAGACTCTGTAAACACCCATGACCAGAAGGATCAGGCATACTGACTCAGCAGCACTACTTCATCATAACAAAACTTATTTCAAGCTACATTAGGCTTCCCAAGCTCTGCTAAAGATGATGGCACCATAATATTTGTTTCTTAAAAAAATAAAATAAAAAAATAGGAAAAACAGCTTTTGTTCACTAGCTAGTGAGCTGAGACTGCTGTATCTGAAAATCTTCAGTGAACTTCAGAGTTATAAATTAAATCCCGGTCTGAATAATAAATTAATCTCTAGTTTTCCCTTTCCCTTATGAGGAAAGAAAAACTACCCAAATAATTTTTAAATCACTGAAGATATGCCTACACTTTGAGAAGTGTTTCAGAAAAGAGTGGCCATCCAACTATATAAAAAGAAATATAGATTCTTAGTGCTTATTTATATGTCAGGCCATGCTGAATTTATTTGTAAATCTTGCTAGTCACCGAGTGTGTACATTCTACAGACTAAAGAACATTGTGAGTCTCAATTCTAGGCATTAAAGTTTGTTGCTACGTACAAGACACAGAGGATTAAACACCTCTTAGTTGTGATATATGAATTCCCTAATTAAGATCATATGCCAACAGTTTTTATGTTTTCTCCTAATTAAAATGATTTTTTTCTCAGTAATGTATATCAATTGCTCACATCTTCCTTGTTTTCCTCATTATGAGTTAATTATAGCTTCCTACCCATTCTGGTAGGATAGATAAAGATATGTTTGCAATTATTCAACTACAAGTTGTTTATTGGTGTTTTGGAATGCTTGAGTTATTCTGTGAACTTCAAGTTACTAAAAGTGCCATGTATCAGAGGGACAGCAATTATTTCTGCTCCCTAATTCCTGGGGGAAAAGGAAAAATGCCCTGATTATAACCATATAACAAAGCCTTTGCTTTCAAGCTATCTTGTAACCCCCGTGAACTAGCGCTTGCTCCAGTAAGATAATATACACTGTAGTGTGCTTACGTGAGGTCCGAACTTAATGTATTTTAAATGAGTTAAACAATTTGACAAGTGTAGCATTTGTTAGAATGTTCTTTTATTAATTTTTATGATATATGTGCTACAAAGCACAGCACTTTTAAAATCAGTGACTAATTTGTGAGAAGCCAGCTCATACTGGGTGAGGCCACTCCTGAGTTGGTTGTCCTAGGATTTATACGAAAATAGTCTCAGCAAGCCATGAGGAACAAGCAACACTCATTCGTGTCCACTGTGTCAGACCCTGCCTCCAGGTTTCTGCCCTGTTTGAGATTCTGACCTGACTTCCATGATTATCATTGATATGGTAGTGTGGGCCAAATAAACTCTTTCCTCCCTAACTCACTTTTAGTCATGATGTTTCATCATGGCAATAGGAACTATAATTCAGTGCGTTTAGTATGATTTTATTTTTAAAATTTGTTAAGTTTTTCAGGTTATAATTTAATAACAGCAATACTCCTTTTCCTATCCTCCAACACACACACACACACACACACACACACACACACACACACTTCTGTGTGTATATACGTGCATGTATATGTTCATAATACATAAATGTAATACTCTCAATGTGTTTAATCCTACTTGTATGTATGTTTTAGATTGACCATTTGTCATTGGAGAATTAACAAGTAAGTGTGTAGTTTTCGGGGAAGAGGATGATTTCTTCTGTTCTCTAGATCCTTTAGTTGCATGTAGTTCTCCGGGGTTAAGACACTGAGTTTTCTCCTTTCCTTATCTTCATTTGCATTGGTTTCATCTTTCTTCAGCTCATGTTTGATCAGACATGCCAGAGACAGTTCATTTGTGTAGGTCCTCTAGGAGACACAATCTCACAGCAGTTTTCTTTTCTTTGTCTCTTAACATCTATTCCCACTCCCACCCTACCACTCTTCTGCAATCAGTTCTGAGCTTTGGATATTGGAGCATTGTTGTAGATGTACAGTTGGAACAAATCTCCAAAACTTTGCATTTTTCCACATTGTAGTTTGTGTAAGTAATGACTTTCATCTGTCGCAGTAAATTTCCTTGGTGAGGGATGAGAAACCATTTCTTTCCTCCTCTTCCTCTTATTTCTATGACTATTGGCTTACTATCCCTGAGCTAGTCAGCTCAGTTGCCTGATATAATTTTCCAATCTGCTTGTGTTTCCAGAAGTACATTCAATCCAAGGTTTTTCTAGTTTCTTATGTAATATTTTTTAATGCCCACACTATAAAAACTATTTATACATTAAGTATCTGTGGAATGTTACTTCCTTAATGATAAATGAATCCCAGGAAATCTCTGGCTAATAGTAGCCTATTTATGTCTCTTATGTTTGCATATAAATATTATCATATTGTATATGGTATGTCAGACTGGATTAATTACTAGCAATGTGGACTTAAGATTTATCCATGTCATTTTATGAGTCAGTGACATTTGAGTTATATTTTCTCATGCTAAAATATTATAGTTTATGGATTTACTACATATTATTCATTGGCCTTACATGACAACTAATAGTCTCCAATTTGGAACAGTTGGATCAGGTATGGGGGAAGATGAGGATGATATAGAGAGAATCAGGAATTAGAACAGAGCTGTGTAGCAATATGAGATGGGGAACTGAGGGTAGCCACCAGAAAGCCACAGATGTCAGGAGAGCAAGAGGTTCCCAGGACCCAACAGGGATGAGACTAGCTGAAATACCCAACAAAGGATAAGGAGAACTTGTGGAGACTGTATCCAGAGGATAGGCAAGCCCCCCAGTTGGGGGATAGAGCCACCCACTCATCTCCAAATTTTTAACCCAGAATTGCTTCTGTCTAAAGGAAATATGGAGGCAAAGTGGGGAGCAGACACTTAAGGAAAGGCCATCCAGAGACTGCCCCACCTGGGGATTCATCCTCAGACACCAAACCCAGACCCTTTGGTTGGTGCCAAAATGTGCTTGTTGACAGGAGCTGGTTATAGCTATCTCCCAAGATGCTCTGCCAATGGTTATTGGACTGAAAATGACATCCCCAATGGAGGAGTTAGAAAAAGGACTAAAGGAGCTGAAGGGTTTCCAACCCCACAGGAAGAACAACAATATCAACCAACCAGACCCCCCAGAGGTCCCAGGGACTAAACCACCAACCAAAGAGTACACATGGAGGGACTCATGGTTCCAGCAGCATATGTAGCACATATAGCATATGTAGCAGAGGATGACCTTGTCTGGCATCAATAGGAGAATTATACTATTATATATTTATACATTATATAATTATATAGTATCTATAAAGCATATATTGTAGTGCAATCCTTTATTCATTTTTCTAATGGTGAGAATGTAAGTCAGGTTCACTTGACTAGTGTAACAATAAATGTGTATTTACTTTTAATTCTATTAAGGATTTCTTTGAGCTATAATAATATAGATGTATAATATGACATTTATATTTGCAGCTCTTTAAAGAACTTCAACAATGATTTTCATAGGAGCTTACTGCTTTAAAACTTCAAGCAAGTTTTTAAGTGTTTGTCTTTACCAACATCTGTTGTTTGTTTCTTGATTCTCACCATTCTGACAAGGATAAGCTAAAATATCAATACAGTTTTGATTTCAATACATATGTTATTACAACATGAAATATTTCTAAAATATTCTTCTACAGAGTAAATACTTCACTCATGTTTCTGAATTAAATTTATGTTTCACTAATATACTCCAAGTTGAGTAATATTCCTAGCCTTCCGTAAACTCAGATTTTGACTGTACAAATTTAGTCAGTAGTAGATTGAATATATGCACAAAAGCAAACTCTATCCTAAACACACCTAAATTTTTAGTATGAAAGATGCTACAGAATCTATTTATTATTTGAATTGTATAATCTAGAAATGACTAAGCCTTCAGGAGGCAAATGCAATACATGTACAAGAGCTACATCATTTTTCATAGAGTGAGTGAGGATTCTTGCACTTTGGTATGTGTTAGCATCTAGTGACCAATTACTATTTACTGAAAAAAAAACGACTCTACTTGGTTGTGTCTTCAAACTTTCTTCTCTACACTTGTTATTTTGGAAGCTTTTACTTTGTTATAATTATCTATCTTCCCTACATTTTAATTTGTTTTTCCTCTTACCATGCACACTTTCAGTTTTAGCTATTGAAATTTTCTATAATGACAATTTCCATTTATCTTTATAGGTAATATGTTATTTTGATTCAGATCCATTTCTCAGTGTCCTGACAAGAGTTGACAATATCCTTGTCTGCTAATTGTAAACTCTGAGTGTCTTCCATTATTTTCAATTTCTATTTAAATGAATCCTCATTGTCTTTGATTGTAAGTGGAAGTTTGATGTTTATTTCATGTTTCTCTAAATACTAGGATTTGTGAATGACACACTGTAAGACACCTGCAATATATTATCTTCTCAAGAGTTTCCACTTTGTTTTGATAGACAGATTAAATTATTACATGCAAATTTCCTTGATATTCTCAAACTTGACTTCATTGTGTTTTAAATGTATCATTCCAGTATTATCATTATTTTCACGTGTAATATTTACTTGAATGCCTTGAGGAATTTAGAAAATGATAGGCCAAACTACTTTGAAATGAATGAGACAGAAGTGCCTCAGAAGCATGAAGGTTACTCTGATATTCCTTCAATACTCTTTGTGAGATGCATTCATAAATAAATGTTCAGATTTTTGATAACTGAAAGTAGGTTTGGAGGCCTTTATTTGCAGAGTTTTAAAATGAAATCCATTTGAAGGAATGTAGTAATGTTTTCAGCAACTCCTAATTCTATACAAATCAGAGAAGAGAAGTTTTACGAATTGCCAAACATGGTAGGTTATGATTAGGTCATATTTTTTCCAATAACGGTCATACATGGCTGTCTTTCTTATTGGGACCTAAGCATAGAGGTAGAGATTTTCCATAATTTTGGAAGTTATCCTTTCAGAATGGCACCATGCCATACAAAAACTGATCATGTATTGCTCACCACTCTAGAAGTGGTGAAACCTAAAAGAATGAAGCCGTTAAATAAGGCAGACTAAAGTAATAGACAACTTTATTCAGAGCATCAATCAACTTATACTCCAAGAGTTACGAGGAGTAACATGAGTCCACTGTAAAAACACAAGGGCAAACTTCCCATGGTAGAGAAATAGCACACAACAAAAGCATATTTTAGTTTCCATAGAGATATATAAACAAATAACAATAAGCAGTTGTAATGAATAACATAAACTCACAAGATCTTTCTAGTACATCTGAGAACCATGAAATCTTAATCCAAGAACGATTTGATGTTTTTTAAGAAAATGAATAGGGCCGGAGAGTTGGCTCAGCAGTTGAGAGTACTTACTGGCTGCTCTTCCACAAAACCTGGGTTCAGTTCCCAGCACAGATATACATATAGGCAAAAAACAATCCACATTAAACAAATAAACAAATAAATAGGAAAATGAGGTCACAAAACCCTTGTCTAATTTTTTTAGAGTTTTCTCACAAGCACTCAGAATTCTTTTACACGTGATTCTATTCTTGGATCATATTTCAATATATTTTCCATTGTTTTTTGAGTGCAAGATATTCAGAGTGACTTTGATTTGAGATATTGTGATTAATGTAATTGTCATTTGATGCATGACTATCCATTAAGCAGACAAATTATAAACAGGGTATAATATAAGGACAGTTGACAGCCTTGTTTATAACACTCTACTATCAAGAAGAACGATTCAGTATATGTCTAGTACTATTGATCATAAAAAATTAAATAATAGCTTGGAAAGACACCCATATGTTTAGTATTTCTACTATCATGTAGAACATAATTCCATGTTTGCCTTTTAATAAGAACACAAATATTACGGTATTCTATGCAATTAGGAAATGATTCAGCTCCCAAGTGAGAAGAAAATGCAGTCCCTTATTCAGCTGAATGAATGAGTCTGTAGAGTCTCACACTGTATTACAGTCTTAAACACTGAGTCATTATTAATAATAACAGTAGCTAGATTCATCCAATCTGCTTGTTGAACTAAAGAAGAACAAGGAACATAAGACAAATATGTATGCTTAGTTGCTACCGATACAAATGTTAAAGCAGTTAGCATAACCAGAAAGAGATTCTCAAGGGACATAAGGCTCTGGGTGCTTCATAGAATAATTTTTCCTTTGTTGCATAGGACATTAACTTGGTTTTAAGTGGGCATACTTAACTTCTGGTGATTTATGGTCAATATTTCTTCTATCCCTTTAACTGTAGATTTGGTATCTTTCTCATGATTTTCACTGTCTCTTTTCCCTCAGTAATTGTCCTTGATATCTTGAGGCTGAGGAGCTGAAGGGAAAACAATGATATTTTAGTGAATCCATCTGCAATGAACAAATTAGTACCACCTACCACCTTCCAATTTTATTTTGGAGAAGAAAAAAGCCAAATCAGTCAAATCAGTTTGCTTATTTATTTCTTCAGTAAAACAAGAGAGGTTGGACTCACATAAGCATGAGTCTATTGCTGGAAATAATCCTACAACATAAGCAGAATTTGATAATGTTTAAGGGATTATGAATTAAACACAAAGATGAATCACAACAACCAGTACCACATGTTGGATTGAGGAAGAAGGACTCATAAATTGATGAATATCTGGACTGTCAATCCCTCCTATAGACTTAGAAGAACCATCAATAAAATAAATATCTGTCTGTGAAATACGGGGAGGGTAGACAATTATTGTAATCAACAATTCAGTTCGTATAACAAAATCATTATCTAGTTTACCAACCAGATAATGATTCCATACCTTATACTGCCATTCTAAACTGATTGTTAGTTAAGGTTAATATACTACACCAAGGACCAACTACATATAATTATTGACATTGGGTCATGTGTTGATTTACTAATTGACCAAGAAGAGTAAGGGGCTCTATTAACATTTTCTGGCCTTTAGGGTATAAATAAGTCCATCCCAAAGATTTATCTTCTTGTGCTATAATACCTGGAACAGATACTTTAGAGAGGAAAGTAATTAAAGGCACAGAATACCCAAATAGTCCTTTTACTGGAGTTAAATAGATGTAGTCTCTTTTTTTGCCCTGGAGATAATATGCAAGCACTATCCAATATCTTTTCTTCTACAGTTTTAAATAGATGGGCATGTACATTGATTTTGCTAAAATTGTACTGTAAATACCACGCATGGATCATGAGGTAAGAAGATATTGGCAAATAAATTCTTTTCCTCTGGTGTTCACTAGCTTGACTAGATGGTAAACTTAACATTTTCATAGTCATCAGAAAGGGCAGAGAATATAAGACTATATTTATTCTCAAATTTCTCACCCCATGCTTCAGATTCATTTCTTTTAATGCTATGTAATGATTTGATTTGTTAATTTAAAATTATTTTCCTCCAAAGTTGCCCAATGATTTAGCAGGTTTTCTTTTACTTTCATCTTAAACAATCAACACACTTTCTGTAGTTTATTTTAACCATGTATGCTATTTTAACATTACATTAACACCAGAATTCAATATGTTGACGAATGAGTAGGACAAATTTAAATTAGACCCTTGGCAGCTATGGTGTTGCTCCCAGACCCCATGTTTCTTCACCTAAAGTTTCTTAATGAAATCAGGCATTATAATTATAAACAACTTGCAAATAATTTAATACTTGTGATTTTAATACTTGTACCCTTACTTCCATTAAAAATATGATGCACAAACTTGACATAAGGCAAACGATTCATTTGTTTCTGGTCCATTGTGGGGCAGTGATCTGGCAGGCAGTCTGGCACACCGGTTGAGCACAGGCAAGCTCTGGGAAACCCCGCGAAGCAATTCGCAAGGAACCTGAAGTGTTATGCCAAGGCGACCAGAAGCTTGTTGGCTCCAGCCAAGGTCACATATCACGCCCTGGTAGAGACATGGCCATGCCCCAGGTAGAGGCATGGCCACAAATCCCCAAGAAGTCCCCAAGTTAGTGAGACACCTAGTGACTTGGCTACGCCCCTTCCCAGTTACTATATCTGCCTTGCCTCTCTGGGAGAGGCGGGAGGTACAGTTCTATCCATGCCACTCTCCACACGATGAAAATAAACTTCTTAAAATTACGGGCTGTCTCTTCATCTGGACCCACCATGGGTAGCTGGGGATCCGGCCCTCAATTAATGAGCCACAGCTAACCTCTCTCGCAGTGGGAATACCAGTGCTCCTAGACGGTACCCTTTCACCCAAACCTAAGCAGTTAGCCCTCCGCCCACGACCCATTCCGGGCTCTCTGGCTAACCTGTCTCCGGCACATGCAGTGACTGTGGTGTCCCGGGCTACAGAACCTGCCATTCCAGGGAATGGCCCCCTCCCCCAATGTCAGGGTCCTCAGAGTCCCACAGCGCCCCAACCTGCCCATCGGACTGTGTGAGAAGATGTGCGGCCTCTTCCTGCGCTTCCTGTCCCATCCAGAGCTGCAGCGCCCTGGGACATACATGTGGGGCTTAGTTCTACTGTACCAGGGCATGTTCCCAACAGTCCATTACTCTCTTTGTCTCATTATCTTCTGATAGAGTCTCTACTCTCTTCTATCATAGCCAACTACAGGTACTTGTTTCAGGGGCCACTTGCTGACCACTCTAGAGGTGTTGGAATATGGGACTATGGAGCCAATAAATGAGACAGAATAGGCTAAAGTCTCATGCAATAGCCTGCATTATTTAGAGCATTGGACAACTTTTGTGGGTTATTAGGAGTCACATGCGTAAAGCAAACAATAAAAAGAGCAAGCCTCACATAGCAGCCAAGAGGCACAAGATAGGCAAGCTGCATGTGGTAGACAAGCCACACACAGCAAGAGAATACTTTTCCATAGGAGCATATAAACAAATAACAATAGCTAGTTGTAAAGAATAATCTAAAATAAACACACTTTGATCTGCTGCACTTGGGAAATGCACAAAATAATAATCCAAGAACAATGAAAAACCTCAAGTCCCAAGTTTCTTGTCTTGTTTTCTTTGAGTTTTCTCACAAGCACTTAGTTTCTCTCTGCTCTGGCACTGTATCATCTGTAGACTAAACATAGGGATTCATCAGTAAAAATGTTCTTGTCACCAAGCCATGTCCTTAGTCCATACCTTGATTAAACAAATCTGTTATTTTCCCCCTTTACCATGTAATTTGTTTTTAAGAGTGCTGGCCATAACTTTTATGTTTATCAACACTGGCCAAAATTTTTCTTACTCTTTACAAATCAAAATATTCTTGGGGTTGTGATTTATTATAATTCTTACAATGATCGCTCTTACATTTTCAGGGCTGCATGTGCAGTTTCCGTGCAGTAATGATACCTATAGTATATGATATCTACTGTGCTTGGTGGAACATTCCCTCATCATGTGAGTAGAGAGCCCTTTTGTGTAGGCCTGACCACAGTCACATTTCTGCCTTAATGTTGATGGTGTTCCTCACCATCATAGCCATTTTAATGAGTTTTGTATTCTCTTTTTCAGGTAAATAATTACATTTCTGCTACTTCATTGGAGCAGGGAAACAAAAGCCCTGCACCACCTGCTCATGCTCTAAGTGTTGTTGTGAAATATAATTATTCTCTGCAGTCAATTTGAATTTTCCCTCAAGGCTTTAACATGCTGTGATATTTTAAAAATAAATATCTTTTTTTTGCTCAAAAAAGGAATATAAAAAACCCAATTCTTATTTAGTAGAAACATTTCCTTGTTTACTTGCTTGTTTTCTGTTGAGTATGTTGTGATAAACCAAAATGTGATATTACTGTAATTTGTGGTCCCTAATTTTATGATATGGTTGGATATGAAATATAAGTATTTGAAAATTGAAATATGCATTTATATATATTTTAAACTTTATAAATAAATACAGTTTATTTGCATCATTTCTACTCATCTCTAAGGGCAGGATAGTTGGCTCAGCGGTTAAGAGTATTTACTGGCTGCTCTGCCAGGAAACCTGGGTTAAATTCCCATTACAGACATACAAACAGACAAAATACCAATGCACATTTAATAAATAAATAAATAAATAAATAAATCTACCCATCTCTATCTACCAACTTTTCCCATATTCTCTGACACCTTTCTTGAATGCAAAATCTCTACTCCATAAGTATTCGTGTTACAACTACATCCACATAAATATAAATTATAAACATGCAATATATACCCATGTGTGCAAATGTGTTTGATTAGCCATATATTGTAAGACTATAATACATACTTGTTTATTCACTCACATGAAAGAACAGTGTGCGTGTGTTGTGTGTGTGTCTATAAAGCTGCTGAACACACTTTTTTTTTTCTTTCTCATTATTGTATATAATTAGTTCTGACCAGTTTGAATTTAAAAACCTATCAGGTAGCATGTCTCTTGAGAAAAAAACTCTGTCTCCTTCCTTCAGAAGCCATTTATTGCCTGTAAGTCTGCATATAGGTATATTTTTTGAAGTTTACTCATGAAATTGACATGTCAACTTGTATAGTCATTGTTAGCATCTTGTTCAAAAAACAAAATTGTTGCTATTTCATGTGTGCAGCATTCTTGCCTTATCTAGAAGACAATACCTATCTGGACTTCTGATTCTTACAATTTTCTTTCCCAGTCTTCTGAAAAGTTTTCAGAGCCTCAGCTAAACAATCTATGGTTCTTTTTTTTTCTTCATAATAAGTAAACTACCTGGGAGGGGCACTCTGCTTTCTTTCGAATTACCTACAGGTTTTTCAGTCTCCTATTTTTTTCCAAATTTTGTGAGCTATTTCCCATGCTGTACGTTATTGCTTTAGTGATTGATTCACTGGCCATACAGACATTTAAGCTTTTAAAAGTAATAAATAACCCCAATAAAACTTCACTTGCTCACCGAGTGAGTCTATGGTGGTATTCTTACTTTGGTCTGTCAATGTTCCACATGATATGAACAGAAATTTGATCTTTTCTTCCCGGGAACAGTATTATATACTGTTCTCCAAATCACATAGTTTCTCCAGTCTCAATTTCTTGTATCTTTCTTATGTTCATTAGTATTAACTTCCATCTAAAATATTCTCAGTTGTAAATTGATAGGATTGTGTAATGTATTTTCATATATATATATATGAAATATTATATTATTCCCTGGCTTTATAGTCTTCCTGTTTGTGCTTTATTAAGCACTGGTTCCTTTTTACTTTAACTCAGTGTGCTTTAGTAAGGATTGTATTTTTACTTTATAACGTTCTGTGCTTTATTAAGTGATGGAAAGTTATTTGTTCTTACTCTTCTGTTCTTTAATAAGTGCTGCAAATGTAACTCTTTGTACTTAAATATATGCTGGTATCTTATTTTTTAACTTTCTTATTTATTCTTTAGTATGCACTGGTTTCTTATATTTTGTGCTTAAATAAGCACTGATCCTTGCTCTGGAACTCTCTCTTATTATTTGTGCTTTCTTTCCTCTCTGCCTCACAGACCTCTCACTGGCCTGGTGAGAGGTTTGGAACTCATTAACTCTTTGTGAACAAGAGGGAAAAAGAAAGGGAATAAAGAAGTCACTCACACAGACAACATATACACACTAGGTGAAGCAGAAATGACTACATCACCTTTATTGCTTTCAACATTCTATAGATTTTAGACAAAACATTCTCTATGTGAGAAATAATTACATCATAGATAAAATGTTTATATAGAGGGGGAGTGAGAGAAGGACATAAAGAAAAGGGTCAAAGCAGCGTTTTCTCTAAAGCAAGAGTTTTAAATGGCCTTACTTTTTCACAGTGCACACCTGTGGCTGCATCCTTAGACCTGAATGTTTTTCCTCGAATACAAATTTGTTCCAAGCCTGTATCTCTTTTGGAGTATAATTATGAGAGCTTATTGTATTTCCTATTATGCATCCTTTACTTACTATTTATTAGGAGTGGGCACATTCTATTCTTGATTCTAACTAAACACTTCTTAAAACTTTCTTCCTAAAATTATGTGAATTAAATAAAAAATTTTAGGAAATCATTCATTTATCTAAGCAGCATTAATTCATAAAAGTTCATTTTTAAGTTGATCTGTAGGAAATTTGCTCAAAAGGGTGGACTAATGACAAGGAATCCTTAGGCTAAGTGATAGAGAAAGGATAGGCCTATCAGCTACAACAAACAATCCTAAGATGTCTTTTGGTACCTTGCCTCTCATAGCTCATCCATCTTACGCCATAAAAAAGGTGGGTAACCTCCAATAAAGTCACCTGCTAGCCTTAGCCTCTTCCAGATGGCTACACACACACACACACACACACACACACACACACACTCTGCATTCATATACTTAGCCAGATCAGAGAGAGACTTCATTCAGCAATTGATGGGAGCATATGCAGAGACTCACAACCAAACACTGGGTAGAGTAGTGTGAGGAAGCATATTATATTGCAAGCAAGGAATCAAGGTTAGACTTTAAAGCAAAACAATACCATGAAAAAAGTGTAAACAGCACAGATACAGAAAGGCATCGGAATTATACTCCAATTCCCTTTGAAACTCCCCTTCTTATCCCTTTCTGAGAGCTTTTCCCAGATGCTCATTTAACCCTGTATTAAATATGTCATAAGTAAATGTATAAGTTAAAAAAATATGTATGGATCTTAAAGAACCTCTAATTATAAATATTTCTTAAGAGAGAAGCATTTTGTGAGTATTTTTGTCTGACCTAGCCATTGAGCATTGACCATTATTGACTTTTATCATCTACTTCTATCTTTTGGATCTTGAGCTGATTTATTTGGACATCATGGAGACCACAAACATTATATTCATACTATGACTGAAGTTGACTGCTGATCCAACAATTGTACTTTACACCTTAGTTTCAGAAACTGTATAAAATATACATTGAGGAGATCTTTATTAGCAGCAAATAAGTAAATCCAGTGTATTTGCTAAAATTAGTCTTTTGTTTCCATTCTCCATGCTTGGTGGAATTTTGACTGGGTTTGACTTTTGTTGGTACCCACAGGTACTGTAAGCAGATATGTGCAGGAGCATTTTCATATCCAGACATCTTCATTTCATGGCTATACTTCCTAGCTGTTGTTTTTCTTCTCACTCTTTCATGAGGGTCAATGTACTGTGTATTTTAGAGTGATGATATTTATTGGTTTTCCACAGTTAATTACCTACTTACTTATATATGACATTTTGACCAGTTATAAGAGTCTGCATTAAGTGTTATCCACTGTGCAAGAAGTTTCTCTGAACTAATTTGAGAGCCACACAAATCTATACATCTATCTACACATAAATATTTAAAGGATGGATTGTCAGGATAACCATTTATCAAAAGATCAGTAGGTTCTTCCATAAGGCCTATGATCTCTGTAGTCACAAATTTTTGATTCTATTTCAAGTTTCAGGTGTTAGAACTCTCCTGTGTAGCCGGGTAGTGGTGGTGCACTCCTGTAATCCCAGTACTTGGGAGGCAGAGGCAGACAGATTTCTGAGTTTGAGGTCAGCCTGGTCTACAGAATGAGTTCCAGGACAGCCAGTGCTACACAGAGAAACTCTGTATCAAAAACAAACAAACAAACAAAGAAAACAAAACACAAAAGAACTCCCCTGGGTAAAAGATCACATAGTCAATCCTAGAGCTAGCTATTGGTTACATCTATAATTTTCATTGCATTAGTGCTACATCTGTAGCATGAAAGATCAAGTCCTTGGGGAGATCATTGATGCATTTTGTTCCCCAGTGTGGGGAGCCGCCCGAGTCGCACCCACATTCGCCATTACAGGATGGCGCCTACATCTGGCCGAGGACAAGTTGTAAACAGGCTAGTGTGCATGTACCTGGTAATTTTCCACCTCAGAGTCTCAGCCTCTCTCGTGGCGTCATCTGGCCTGATGTGCGGGAGCCAATGGGGAAGCACCACGTCCCAGGCAAGCGCTGTGACCTATATAAGGGACAGGCGTTCTGTTGTTCGGGGTCTCCACTCATGGCAAGCTTATGCTCTCCCTCTCAAGATGCATTAAAGCTTTACTGCAGAAGGATCCTTTGTGTGCCGCGTCGTTCTTGCTGGCAAGACGGTAGCGCGGGACATCTGGTGCCGAAACCCGGGAACTTTGTCATCGTCAAGCACCTTTGGAGACCCCCTGGAAACAGGGAGGATTCAGAACTGCAGGGAGGTAGGTTCGGAAAGGCATGTTGACCCTGGGTCTAGACTTGGGATTGCCCCCTTTTTGGTCTAACGCTGTTGAAGCCTTGCTAATTGTGTTAAGTGCCCTCATTTTGGTTTTACTGTCTTTGTATTGCTGCGAACAAGATGAGGCCTGTGTAGATGCTGTAAGGGAGGGGCAAATCACCCCTGAAAGGGTCCAGGACACCATGTCAGAATCCGAATGGAGTGAGAGGATGGGTACCCAAAAAGAAAGAGATCTCAGCAAGGAAAAAGGACCTCCTGGTAAGTCTAAGGACGAGGGAGAGATTAAAAACAAAATGGGAAACTGTCCCCCCGACAAGGCTGTGGGCAGAAAAATGATTCTCATACCCAAGAAAAAAGTAAAAAGAAGGGGGGAGAGCCTCTACCCAGTTCAAGACCTTTAGGCTCTTCAATTGGAAACTTCAGACACTGACCCCCTTAGCTCTAGTGAGGAGTCAGAGCTAGAAGAGGAAGCGGCACGGAATGAGGAAGATTGGCTGCCCCGCAATGGGCAGATGAAGCGGCCGCCTTCTTTGGCCCCTACGCGGATCGTGCCTTCCGCGCCTCCCCCTAATGAGACGTGCCCCAACCCCTTTTCTTTTCTCTCTGACAAGGTTAGGAGAAAGGTACAAGCTGCTTTTCCAATTTTCAAGGTAGATGGTGGAGGGTGAGTTCATGCCCCTGTAGAGTACAGCCAAATTAAAGACCTGGCTGAAGCAGTCCTAAAGTATGGGGTAAATGCTAATTTTACTATAGTAATGTTAGAGAGATTTGCCGGGGCGTCCATGACTCCCGCCGATTGGCAGATGCTGGCCAAGGCTGCGCTCCCTACAATGGGCCAATATATGGAGTGGAAGGCTTTATGGCATGAAGCTGCACAAGCTCAAGCCAGAGCCAATGCTACGGCACCGACCCCTGGACAGAGAGATTGGACCTTTGATATGTTAACTGGCCAAGGTCCTTTTGCGGCGGATCAGACCGCTTTTCCATGGGGTGCATATGTGCAAGTTTCTAATACGGCCATCAAGGCCTGGAAGGCACTCCCCAAAAATGGGGAGGCCTCTGGACAACTTACTAAGATCATTCAAGGTCCCCAAGAACCCTTTTCAGACTTTGTGGCCAGAATGACTGAGACTGCGGGGCTCATCTTCGGCGACCCCGACCAAGCGGCACCCCTTGTCGAACAGCTCATTTTTGAGCAAGCCACACAGGAGTGTGGCGCCGCCATAGTGCCAAGGAAAAGTAAGGGTCTACAGGATTGGTTTCGAACTTGTAGAGAGCTTGGGGGGCCCCTTACTAATGCGGGGCTGGAGGCTGCTATCATCCAGTCTCAGAAATACCCCAATAAGGGGACAGACAAAAGGGCTTGCTTCCGGTGCGGCCGACTAGGTCACCTAAAAAAAGATTGCAAAGCTCCTACTGATGAAGCCAGAGCCCCCTCTCGACCACACGGTGTCCTTTGCCCCCGCTGCAATAAAGGCTACCATAAGGCTAGTCAATCTCGCTCTGTCAGAGATATCAAGGGGCGACTCCTCCCTCCATTAGAAGAAAAACCACAGAGGATGTCAAAAAACGAGGTGCTGGGCCCTCGTTCCCAGGGCCCCCAGAAATATGGGAACAGGACAGACAGGGGCCAAGAGAGGAGAGACGAGCCCGGGTGGACCTGTGCGCCGCCTCCGACTTCATATTGATGCCTCAGATGGGTGTCCAACCGGTTCCTGTGATGCCAATTGAACCCTTATCACCTGGAACTATGGGTCTTATAATTGGCAGAGGATCCATGACCTTAAAGGGCCTACATGTTCATCCGGGTATAGCAGATTGTCAACATGCCCTTGAGATCCAAGTCCTGTGTTCTTGCCCCGGAGGGGTTTTTTCCATCACAAAGGGAGATCGGATAGCTCAGCTACTGCTCCTCCCGGACATTGCTGGGTCTTCAAGACCCGGGCAGGTGAAAATGGGCTCCTCTGGCACGGACTCCGCCTACTTGGTTCTCTCACTAAATGAGAGGCCTAAACTAAAATTATGGGTTGAGGGAAAATTGTTTGAAGACATCATGGACACAGGCGTGGATAAAAGCATTATTTCTTCCCATTGGTGGCAAAAGTCGTGGCCTGTAACTGAGTCATCACACTCCTTGCAGGGCCTTGGCTATCAGGCCAGCCCTGCTATTAGCTCTGTTGCTTTGTCTTGGAAAATGGCCGAGGGACAAAAGGGATGTTTTACCCCTTACGTGCTCCCACTTCCACTTAATCTTTGGGGGCGAGATGTCATGCAAGACATGAGGGTTGTGTTATCTAATGAACATATTTATTCCCCTCAGGCTAGACATATTATGGGCAAAATGGGATATGTAGAAGGAAGGGATTTAGGGCCTATGGGCCATGGTAGAACTGAACCCATTCAATCCACTAGTAACCCTGACAGACAGGGCCTGGGTTTTTCCTAGGCGCCATTGAGGCAGCACGACCCGGTTTGGGTTCCTCAATGGCCTTTGTCCTCCGAAAAACTGGAGGCTGCTACTCAAATAGTACAGGAGCAGTTAAGGTTGGGACATCTAGAGCCTTCTACTTCCCCCTGGAATACCCCGATATTTGTAATCAAGAAAAGGTCGGGCAAATGGAGGCTGCTCCATGACCTAAGAGCCATCAATGAGCAGATGGATTCCTTTGGCCCAGTACAGAGGGGTCTTCCAGTCCTTTCCGCCTTACCCAAAGGTTGGAGCCTAGTTATTATAGATATTAAAGATTGCTTTTTTTCTATTCCCTTATATCCCTTAGATAAACCCCGTTTTGCATTTACGCTCCCTTCGGTTAATCATGTGGAGCCTGATAAGAGGTTTCAATGGAAGGTTTTGCCTCAGGGCATGGCAAATAGCCCCACCATCTGTCAGTTATATGTTCAAGAAGCTTTGAGACCTTTGAGGTGACAATTTCCTTCCCTGATTTTGATTCACTATATGGATGATGTCCTTCTATGCCATAAAGATTTGACAGTTTTGCAAAGGGCCTATCCTTTATTACAGTCCCTCTTGTCATGCTGGGGTCTACAGATCGCCGCTGACAAAGTTCAGATTTCTGATACGGGACATTTTTTGGGGTCAATTATCCTCCCTGATAAGATTGTCCCACAAAAGGTAGAGATAAGAAGGGACCACTTAAGGACCCTTAATGACTTACAAAAATTATTAGGAGATATTAACTGGCTCAAGCCTTTTTTAAAGATTTCCTCCACAGTCCTGAAGCCACTGTTTGACATCCTTGAGGGTGACAGCCACCCGACCTCTCCAAGGTCCCTCAATTCTCCAGCAAAACAGGCCTTGCAGCTAGTAGAGCAGGCCATACAGGAAGCCCAACTGACACGCCTTGATGATACATTGCCTTTTTCCTTGTGCCTTTTTAAGACAAAGGGATTGCCTACTGCCGTGCTGTGGCAAACTGGCCCACTCTTATGGATCCACCCTAATGCTTCACCAGGAAAAATCATTGACTGGTATCCCGATGCCATGGCACGACTTGCCTTGCGGGGACTTAAGGCCTCCCTCCCTCACTTTGGGAGATATCCAGAAGTGCTAATAGTCCCGTACACTTTGCCTCAGGTCCAGACCCTGACGGCTGCCTCCAATGAATGGGCCATATTGATAACCTCATTTCCGGGACAGATAGACAATCATTATCCCCGGCACCCTATTTTGCAGTTTGCCTTATCCCAAGCTGTGGTTTTCCCTCGCGTGACATCCCCTGTGCCCTTATCAAATGGCTTGGTAGTTTATACTGATGGCTCCAAGACGGGGATCGGAGCCTATGTGATTGGCACTCAGGTTGTCTCAAAAGAGTATAATGAAACCTCCCCCCAGGTTGTTGAATGTTTGGTGGTTCTGGACGTATTACAGAACTTTTCTGATCCTGTAAATATTGTTTCTGATTCTAGTTATGTAGTCAATGCAGTTAATCACCTTGAGCTTGCTGGAATTATTAAGCCATCCAGTAAAGTGGCTTCCATCTTTCATAAAATCCAAACTTGCTTGTTAGCCAGGCGGCACCTGTTTTATATAACTCATATACGGGCACACTTATGTCTCCCTGGCCCTATGGCACAGGGGAATGACCTGGTTGACAAAGCTACAAAAATGATTGCAGTTGCCATGTCTTCCAATTTGGAAACCGCCAAGACCTTCCACGAGCGGTTTCATGTGATGGCTGAGACACTACGCCATCGATTTTCCCTGACTAGAAAAGAGGCTAGAGATATAGTTACCCAATGTCACAATTGTTGTCAATTTTTACCTATACCTCATGTGGGGATCAACCCAAGAGGCATCAGACCATTACAGGTCTGGCAAATGGATGTTACCCATGTCACCTCTTTTGGGAAACTCCAGTATTTACATGTTTCCATTGATACTTGCTCTGGTGCTTTGCACGCCACTCCCCTATCGGGAGAGAAGACTTCCCATGTAATTCAGCACTGTCTCGAGGCCTGGAGTTCCTGGGGCAAACCCAGGGTCCTTAAAACAGACAATGGGCCGGCCTACACTTCTCAAAAATTCAAGCAGTTCTGCCATCAGATGGATGTAACCCACTTGACTGGCCTGCCCTATAACCCTCAAGGGCAAGGCATCGTGGAACGTGCCCACCGCACCTTAAAGTCTTACTTAATAAAACAAAAAGGGGGAATGATGAAGGACCTCCCTTCAGTGCCGAGGACTATGATTTCTATGGCACTATTTACTTTAAATTTTCTAAACCTAGATGAACAGGGACAAACAGCGGCCGAGCATCACTGCTCAGAGCCAGATAGACCAAGAGAAATGGTAAAATGGAAAGATGTGTTATCTAATGAATGGAAAGGACCGGATCCTATTCTTATAAGATCCAGGGGAGCTGTATGTGTTTTTCCACAGAAAGAAGAGAACCCCTTTTGGATCCCTGAAAGGCTCACCAGGAGGGTGATAGAACAAAGAAATGAGGTGGAATGCCCAGCAGAACCAAAGGGTCCGACTGCCCTGCCTGATCCTGCTGATGATGGCGAGCACCCCGATGGCTCGAGAAGAACTGCGTTGGGGAATTATGTCCACCTTCCCACTGCCGATGCCGGTGATGCATGATGCACAGTATATGTTACAGAATTGGACCCTTAAATTTGATGAAACCCTGCGAGAACTGCGGACAGCAATTATTCAGATCAACTCCACCCGTCTTGACCTGTCCTTGACAGAGGGCCTCTCTTCATGGATTTCCTCGGCAATTTCTTATTTCAAGGAATGGGTGGGGGTGGGATTGTTTGGAGCAGTGCTCTGCTGTGGGTTGGTGTTGCTCCTATGGGTCATCTGCAAACTCAGGGCACAGACTAAAAGAGACAAGGTGGTCATTGCGCAGGCGCTTATTGCCTTAGAATAAGGAGCCCCGGCCGGTGTTTGGCTGTCCATGCTTAAACAATAGCAGTAGGTCGCCAGCCAGACAGTTCTTGCACACCCGCGAGTCTAGTCTCATTGCACTGGGTAGAGTGTTTGGTCTGAGCAGCTCTTGAGGGATGTCAAGCAAAGCATCACACAAGGCGGTCATCATTGTGGGTCGCCTTGGGAGATATGTCATCTACATGAGGGTTGAGTGCCCTAGTTTCCCTCCCTCTAAAAAACGGCACTGGGTGGGTCAGGAAGACCTCGGGCGCGCATGAGCTTAGGGGTCGTCTCCTGTACAAGGCCCAGCCTTTTGGTCAGGGGATTTGACCTCTGTCTCCACCCTCTTAAGAGTGTCCTACTTTGCTTACAGAAATGAAAAGGGGGAGATGTGGGGAGCCGCCCGAGTCGCACCCACATTCGCCATTACAGGATGGCGCCAACATCCGGCCGAGGACAAGTTGTAAACAGGCTAGTGTGCATGTACCTGGTAATTTTCCACCTCAGAGTCTCAGCCTCTCTCGTGGCGGCATCTGGCCTGATGTGCGGGAGCCAATGGGGAAGCACCACGTCCCAGGCAAGCGCTGTGACCTATATAAGGGACGGGAGTTCTGTTGTTCGGGGTCTCCACTCGTGGCAAGCTTATGCTCTCCCTCTCAAGATGCATTAAAGCTTTACTGCAGAAGGATCCTTTGTGTGCCGCGTCGTTCTTGCTGGGGAGATGGTAGCGCGGGACACCCCAGTGCCTAAGTAAACTATCCAGCAGGAAAAGTGTTTGCTGCTCAGTTGAGACTGATTTCCCTGTACCTTCCATCTAAAGTAACAACTAGAGCAACTAGCTTTCACCTTCTAGTTATGGTGGAAAACCAAGAACAATGTCTACTGTTTGTGTTATTCTGGGTCTCTTTGGAGGCACTAATGACTAATTACTCAAAGGCAAATAAGTAGCTTGTGCTGACATGGAGATTTTACATTTAATAATTTTATCTTCTTTTTTAAAATTTGTATTGGCTATTTATGCATTTACACATCAAATATTATCTCCCTTCCTGGTTTGCCCTCCACAAACCCCCTATCCCACCCCTTACTTCCTGCTTCTATGAGGATACTCTCTACTTACTCACCTGCTCTTCTTAAAATAACATTGTTCATGCAAGTGCACTTCAGTTTAAATTTATTTTTTATAGATTTTTCTTTTGACTAGTTTATAAACTAGTGGGTTTTCATAAGACTTGATCATATATCATTAGTTTTGACTAATTCACCTCCTTAATGTTTGTTTTCTCCAATATCACTTTCCTCACTTATGCTTTGAATGACAAACAGCTAGTATTATTGGAAAATGAGTTGAACTGAAAATACTATGCTAAGAATGTCAAATGCTACATTTTCCTCTTATACTCAGATAGCAGCTTCAAAACATTCATTGTATAATTAAGTGGGAGTAAATTTTGGTAGAAGCAAGGGTGCTAGAAACGGGTTAATAAATTAGCATGAAAAGTGCTTAAGACAAATTAAATAAGGTTAACAGAATTCCTGAGATGTGAAAAGGAAAAGGGGTAGCTACAGGAAGTGAGAGAAGTGATAACATGTATTTCTGAACAGTATGTGCAAACTGTGTGTAATTATTTCTTTACTAATATATTTACATATCAATGGTAAAATATGTATTATTAAAGAAATAATTCTACTTGTTTTCACAAATTTGAGCATTTATATTGGGTGGGTAAAACCCATGTTAAAGTGTTAAATTTTTCAAAAGAAATGTAGTACAGACAAGCTTACAGAAGTAATGTCCATACAGATAAAGAAACTAAATACATAAAAATCGTACCTTTAAATGTACCACAAATATTTGCAGTTTGCTACATTTTTGTATTTTTTCATCTGGCTTGCTTGTAATCTCTTCTGTCACTCTATATTCTACAGGAATGCTTTCAGAATTAAGGCCTATCTTGAATACAAATACATATCTCCAGAATTAAAAACATAACTTCAAAGCAAAATTTTAATAATATTCTCTCAAAATGAAAAATATTTCCCACTTAAATATAATTTCAATTTCAATTTTCTTTTCTATCCTCACATAAATTTCAAATTTAATTAATGATTTCAGCATTAAGAGAAAATTTCAGAAGTAATAGTTTAATATGTGAGTATGTTTACTATTTTAGATGAAATCAATCATTATCATGTGTGAAAATTTCTTGATGTGATGGAAAGCAATTTTCCAATGTTGCTTTATGTCTGATACTATAAGGAAGAGAAGCTTAGGGAGCATCTTTTTGGAGACCACCTTATTAAGAGCTTTTAGCTTTCAAATAAAAACAGAGGGCAATGAGTATCTTTATGATTCATTTCTCTGCCTATTTATTTATTATATAGATGTTTATATATCATTTAGGGTGAACCAATCCAGGCAAAAGGTTTGAAGATCAAAACTTGTGATTAGAAAGGGAGTTGTCTATGGCATGGTGGTGAAACTCTGGAATTGTTTGACCTCACATTTTAGTAGTACCCATTTGTAGTGAATGTATTACATTCTCTCTTATGAACCTTCCTTCCTCACTCTTTCTCCCTTCCCTATCACCTACACACTCATTTTCTCACTGCCTCCATCTTTCCCTTCTTCCCGTACTTCCTTTCTTTTTATTTTTCCTTCCTTCATTCATTATTTTCTTCATTCTATTTTCTTTATCAGTACTGAGAGTTGGTTCAGACTCTCCTATATGCTAGGTAAGTGCTTGAACATTGACCTATATTTCTACCCCTTATTTTGTTGTGGTGGTTGTTGTAAACCTTTCTTGTGAAGTATACAAAAACCAGGTAAAAATCATGTAAACATTCTACTACAGACCTACAATCCAAGTGACTTCTATTTGTAAAGCTCCTCAATGGTTAAGAATAATAACAGAAAATAAGAAATTCTATATGCTTTTCAAGCCTATGCTCTTCTAGGGAGATGTTAACATATTGTGGTTTTGAAGCTAAATGCAGCTTTATTTAGTTAAAAATGAGACTTTCCTGAAAATCGTTGTGTCTTGCATATAACTTAATGCATGCATTATATAACTCTCATTTGAAAAGGATAATGACTTTACTTTGAATCAGCTTTATTGCCTCCAATATAATTTAGGAAAGTATAACAAACAATCTCAATTACAAAAAGGTTAAAATAAATCAGCAGCTGCATTTTACGTTTTTATTTTCAAAACTCAACAACTGGTTCCTCATAAGGAAAATATGCTTCAGTGCCTGTCTCTGTAGAGAGGCAGTGCTCTGAAATTCACACCTTAGCATTCATTGGTGCCAATCAACCTACTGGACCTTGCTTTTCCTGTACTTAAATGAAAGTAAGATTGCTTGGTACTCTTTAAGTTGTGTGTGTATGTTGTGCACATGTAATTGTTGGAGTTCATGTATATCCAAAACCATCTTAACCATTTTGTTTTCAATTAGGTGTACCATAGTTCAGTGATGCATTTTCCCAATAGTCAAGAACACTTTATCAGTGATTTTTTATACTTTCCTTTTTTAAAATTGACATTCACTTTTTTACAGTCCAGTCACTACCACGTTCCAGGTCCACCCTCCCACAATTTTTCATCTCATTTCCCCCGCTCCCACCCTGTCTCCAAGAAGATGTCTCCAGATCACACCTTTCATTCCAGCCAGGCTTCTCCACTCCCTGGGACCTTAACTCTCTCCAGCGTTAGACACCTCTTCTCTAACTGTGGCCAGACCAGGCAGTTCTCTGCTGTATATGTGTCAGGGACCTCAGACAAGCTAGTGTGTGCTGCCTGGTTGGTGGCTCAGTGTCTGAGAGATCTCAGAGGTCCAGGTATGTTGAGACTGCTGGTCTCCCAATAAGGTAGCCCTCCTCCTCAGCTTCTTCCAGCCTTTCCCTAATTCAACCAGGGTGGTCCCCAGCTTCAGTCCATTGGGTTGGGTGTGTCTCAGTCAGCTGTTTGTTGGGCCTCTCAGAAGTCAGTCATGCTAAGCTCCTGTACGTAAACATACTACAGCATCAATAATAGTGTCAGGCCAAGGAGTCTCCCATTGAGATGGATCCTAAATTGGACTGGTCACAGAACCTCCTTTCCCTCAGTCTCTTCTCCATTTTTTCCTTGTAGTTCTTTTAGACATGAACAATTTAGGGTCAGAGTTTTTGACTGTGGAATGGCAACCCCATCCCCACCACCACTTGATATTCTGTCTTCTACAGGAGGTGGACTCTACAAGTTCCCTCTCTCTATTGTAGGGCATTTCATCTAACCCCCCCCCCCTTTGAGTCCTGAGAGTCTCCTACCTTGAAGGTCTCAGGTACATTCTGGAGGGTTCCCCTACCTCCTACCCCACCCTGAGGTTGCATATTTCCATTTATTCTACTGGCCCTCGGGACTTCTCTTCCCCTTCCTAATACTTGATCATGTTCCCCTTTTCATTTACCCTCCTTCTCCCACCCAGGTCCCTCGCTCCCTCTGCCTCAAGTGATTGCTTTCTTCTCGCTTCAAATTGGGATTGAAGCATCTTCACTTGGGCCCTTCAGCGTGTTAAACTTCTTGAGTTCTGTGGATGATATCCTGGATATTCTTTATTTTTTGGCTAATTCCAACTTATTAGTGAGTACACTATACATATTCTTTTGGGTCTGAGTTACCTCACTCAGGATGATATTTTCTAATTCCATTCATTTGCCTGTAAAACTCATGATGTCCTTGTTCATAATAGCTTAATAGTCCTCCATTGTGTAAATGAACCACATTTTCTGTATTCATTTTTTGGTTGTTGGCACATCTAGATTGTTTCCAGCTTCTGGCTATCACAAATAAGACAGGTATGAACATAGTGGAACATGTGCCCCTGTGGTATGGTGGGGCATCTTTTGGGTATATGCCCAAAGGAGGGATCTTCAAGTAGATCTATTTCCAATTTTCTGAGAAGCTTCCAGATTGATTTCCAGAGGGGTTGTATCAGTTTGCAACCCACCAACAATAGAGGAGTGTTCCTTTTTCTCCACATCCTCACCAAGATATACTGTCACATGTGTTTTTGATCTTAGTCATTGAATTTCTTTTTTAATATATTAATTTCTGTATAGATATTTGGTTAACCCCAAAGTGTCTATAGCTGTTATTCTAATTCCACATTATTCATTACTAAATTAAGTTATATTTTAAAAGATTTTTCATATTGAGAAACTTTAAAAATTGCTTTCATTTTGAGGTCTAGTTGTCAGATATGTGGAACATAGTATAAAAAGAAAAATATTGTTTTGTTAAGGTTATTTATAATTAAATGAAATACTTGCAATCAAAATATGTGCATAATAATTCAACCAGTATAATTTTTCTAAAATAAAATCTAATTAAAATTCTAATATAAATAAAGCTCTGAGTAAGTACCTGATAGAAACAAACAATATAACATATAGGTACTCTGTTCTCAATAGTTTATTCCCTTAAAAGAACAAAACTTACAAGTAAGTATCTCTAAAAATGATCAAGTTAAAATCTCACATCAAAATTTGATGTGAATTTCAAAATAGAAAAAACATTTAGTAATCAGGATAAAATAATTTTGAAATATGAGGCATCCTTGAACACTATGGACTCACTGATAAGAAGGACATAAAATGTCCTGATAGCACTCCTTACCATGTCATCTTAATTAACATAGATTGATACTTGTCTTAAGAATAAGTGGAGAGATTTTGTCAAATGTTGGAAATTATTTAGAGGTAGATATAGACCCTATTTTGCAGGAATTTCTATATACTGAGCTATATTTTATATTATAGAGAGTATTACATCTTCATTAATTTGTTATATTTTTAATTTTACAGTTTTTGAGAATTTCATTAAATGTATTTTGTTATATTATTCTTGTTTCCCAAACCGCTCTCAAATCAGTTAGTTGGCTAACAAAATTATACACACACACACACACACACACACACACACACACACATTGATTCTTGTTTGGTAGGAATGGGCTGTAGTAAAAGTATCCTGTTTACTGTTTAGAGCTGTAGAATATCTCAGGGTCTGCAAGTTATCCAATTGTGAGATCTATGTTAATTACTACCTACAAAAAGAAGAGACTTCTCCATGAGAGTTTAATGGTATAATAATCTATGGCTATAAATTATACCAACAAGTCATTAAAAGTCATTTTATTATTCTGTTCCTTAATAAAATAATAGGAATCGGCTTTCACCAGGGCCCGTGCCATATTTAGTTTCAATGGTGTGGCTAAAGTTATTAGTGTCAGATATGAGTTCCATTCCATGTAGCTGGCCTTGAATGTGAAGATGAAAAATGCATGCAATGCTTCACAAATGTGCTTATTATAGTTTCAAAGACACTATGCTAATCTTCTTTATTATTGTGATTTTAAGTATTATAGTATGCTTACAAATCTTCAAGTGATTTTAGCAAAAAAAAAACTGGCCACTCTCTTTCTATCAAACTCCTTGTATCTTCTACTGAATGCTAACTCAGTGTTTATTCCAAACTTTGTTAACAATTTTCTTTTAATGACATTTTTCATTCTAGTCGATAGCATGCTTGTCTATTCCACACTAGTTAATAATAATGTGCATTTGCTGACTAGTTATTTGGATCCATGTCAGATTCACTAATGACTCCACAGATGAGAATGGTATTACTCATATTTGGGGTTGATCATTTCTAACTTGCAGTGAGTAGGACTACTGTGGCACACAGCTCTTCATGTTTATACATTATCCTTCAGATACATACATTGAGCAGTGTCACATGGCTGTGTGTGAAGATAATTTAAATGCCAATAGACAATTACATAGAAGGGAAGGGAAGAAAGAAGAAAGGAAAGAAAGAGAGAGGAAGGAAAGAAGGGAGAGAGGGAGGGAGAGAGGAAAGGAGGCAGGGAGTATGCAAAGAGGGAAAATATTTCATTGGAATTCTTATCGATTTTTTTATTTTTATTTTTGGATATTTACTTTATATATATTTCAAATGTTTTCCTGTTTGGAAAATCCATATTCCATTCCCCCTCCCCCTGCCTCTATGAGGGTACTCCAACACCCACCCACCCACTCCCTTCTTCCCTACCTAGCATTCCCCTACACTGAGGCATGGGCCTCTCTTCCCACTGATGGCTAATAAGGCCCTCCTTTGCCACATATGCGGCCAGCACCTTGGGTCCCTCTATGTATATTCTTTGGTTGTTGGTATAGTCTCCAGGAGCTCCAGGGGGTCTGACCAGTTGACATTGTTGCTCCCTCTATGGGTCTGCTAACCATCTCAGCTCCTTCAATCCCTTCTCCAACTCTTCCATCCAGGACCCCACTCTCAGTCCAACAGTTGGCTGCAAGCATCAGCCTCTGTATTTGTCAGGCTCTGAGCCTCTCTGGGGACAGCTTATCATGTTTCCATCAGCAAGTACTTCCCAACATCCACAATAATGTCCGGGTTTGGTGGCTATATATGGGATATATCCCCAGGTGGGGCAGTCTATGGATGGCCTTTTCTTGAGTCTCTGCTCCACACTTTTTTTCAATATTTTCCCCTGTGAGTATTTTGTTCACCCTTCTAAGAAACACTGAAGCATCTGCATTTTGGTTTTCCTTCTTCTTAGGCTTCATAAGGTCTGTGAATTGAATCTTGGGTATTCAGAACTTTTGGGCTAATATCCACTTATCAGTGAGTACATACAGTGTTTGTTCTTTTATGACTGAGTAATTTCACTCAGAATGATAATTTCAACTTCCATCCATTTGCCTGTGAATTTCATGAAGTCATTGTTTTTAATAGCTGAGTAGTGTTCCATTTTGTATATGTATCACATTTTCTGTATTCATTCCTCTGTTGAAGGACATCTGGGTTGTTTCCAGTTTCTGGCTATCATAAATATGGCTTCTATGAACATAGCGGAGCAAGTGTCCTTATTACATGTTGGAGCATCTTCTGGATGTACACTCAGGAGTGGTATAGCTGAGTCCTCAGGTTGTACTATGTCCAATTTTCTGAAGATCTACTAAACTGATTTCCAGAGTAGTTGTACCAGCGTGCAATCCCACCAGCAATGAAGGAGTGTTCTTCTTTCTCCACATCTTCCCCCTCATCTGCTGTCACCTGAGTTTTTATCTTAGCCATCCTGACTGGTGTGAGACTGAATCTCAGGATTGTTTTGATTTGCATTTCCCTGATGACTAAGCTCAAATCCAAGTGGATCAAGGACCTCCACATAAAACCAGATACACTGAATTTAATAGAAGAGAAAGTGGAAAAAGTCTGGAACACATGGGCACAGGGGAAATGTTCTTGAACAGAGAACACCAATGGCTTGTGCTCTAAAATCAAGAATCAACAATTGGGACCTCATAATATTCCAAAGCTTCTGTAAGGCAATGGACACTGTCAATATGACAAAAGCAGCAATCAACAGATTGGGAAAAGATCTCTACCAATCTTACATCCGATTGAGGGCTAATATCCAATATATACAAAGAACTCAAGAAGTTAGACTCCAGAGAACCAAATAACCCTATTAAAAAAATGAAGAATAGAACTAAACAGAGAATTTTTCCACTGAGGAACTTGAAGGGTGAGAAGCACCTAAAATTTTTTTTTATCGATTTTTATTTTCTCCACAATTACATTTATATACATGTAAAGAATTTTGATCAATTCACCCCCATCATTCTCTCATTTCCCTTCCACCAAAGCCCAAACAATTTCAGCTCCTACCTTCACATCTCCTTTTACCTTTTTTTTTTCTTTTCTTTTGGTTTTGTGTGCTCTATTGTATTTAATTTTAATTTCTTACAGGAGCCTGCATGTTTACGATTCATCTATTTAAGAACAACTTAGTGCCCACATTGCTGAGGAATATAAGTCTCTCTCCAGCTTCTATAAACCACCTAGGTTTCCCCACTCCTATCCAAGACATATTGTTAACACTCTGCCTTGGACAAGGAATAACAGGTGTTTATGAGCATAATATCTATGTTATGTTCAGAAGAGCACAGATCTATGTACTTTACCCACCCTCAAGCTCTTGCATTGTTTCCACATCTCCTGCATTTTATACAGTAATGAGATCTGTACTTATGATCAGCAGATTCTCTGATGAAGGGGAAAAATTAATATGTGTACAACTCTACATCCAATAATACCAGTTATATTTTATGTTTTCTGGATAATAGCAAAGTTAATGTTTTATTATTTATCTCCATGAAGTATATCATTATATTCTTGTTGAGTTAAGCACATGGACCTGCTACATATGTAGCAGAGCAGTGCCTTGTCTGGACTCAGTGAGAGGGTCCTGTGGAGGCTTGCTGTCCCAGAGAAAGGGGATGTTAGAGGGATGAGGTGGCAGTGTGGGAGTGGGTGGAGGAGCACCCTCTTAGAGGCAAAGGGGGAGAAGAGGGTGTAGGGGGGACCAGAAAGGGAGGCAACATTTGGAATGTAAATAAATAAAGTAATTAATAAAAAGGAAATTATAAAAATAAAATTTTAGCTATCATTTTTCTAGTGCTTTCTTCACATTTATTCAGGTGGAGCTTTCTGTTCTTCTGTCTGTTTAAATTTTCCATAGATTTAAAACCTTGTAAATCTGAGCTTATAAGTATCTTGTAGCATAGCTCTCCTTCTTAAATAATTATTCTCCTAAATATTTAGACATATTTGATGGCTTATCAGTTCTCTGCATTTTCAAAAATCAGTTTTACAATTTCTATTTTTATCTCTTAAGACACTTTGTTTTCTGAGTTTACAAACTTTTATTTTTTATTCAAATATTAAGGTTATCTGTTTAATTTTTATTTTAGTTTTCGCTTTTTCCAGACTCAGCTATTTAATTTTTTATGTAAATATTAGAATTTTATTTATTCTTCCAAGTTTTCTAAACTTGTGGAAAATCTGACATCTCAGTCCCATTAAATTCATTTCATTTTACACACTCTCTTTTTTTCTCCTTAGGTGAGTAGGCTGTAGCAATTTTTCTTCTCAAGGTTAAAACAATTTTTTTTTAAAATCAACACCTGAGCTTGTTGTTTCATTTAAGAAAGACTATTATCTTTAGCAATTACCGTTTTTGTGAGTCAGCATTTATGTTCCTTCTAACTTCTGTTAGTAGAATTCAAAATTATTTTTCACATTTTGTACATATTAGAGGCATGTCACTAAATTTCACATAAGAGCCTCATTTTGAAAGCTCCAGTTTAGAAATTTATGTCTTTACTTTCCTTATATTATTGATTATTATTTTTTTTCTTTTTGGCTAATACAGAAAAGTGTAGAAAAGTGTTTTACCATTAATTTATATATAATGTGTTCATTATATAAACTACAGCCTTAGAAGACTAATAGAAATTAGTCTTCATCAACCCAATTGAAGAACAATTTCTAGTTGAAGAAATTAGTTACATCAACCCAATTTACAAACACAAATTCCTATATATTGATTAACCATTATATTTGAGTATGTCTATTATGAATTTTCTGAGTGAAATTAGCATGTTATGTGGACTATGTAGCACTCTTGATTCCAGGATCAATGGTCAGTGCAGTACTGCCATACATAAAGCTCAGAGAATATTGCAGGTGATTATTGAAATAATTTTAAGAATCAGAGGAACAGAAAGTTTATTGTTATTTTGAGTCTGCTAGTAATATCAAAAGCAACATACATAAAGTACATAAAGTTTCACCAACAGGACTGTTCAAACAAGGTGGCCCTCTTCAGGATACAGCAAATAAGTTGGATGTCCAATACCAAATTGTCACTCCTAAATATATATACACAAGTAACATTATACAGTATATATATATTCCTATGTACATATATGCATCTAATATAAAGAGGCCATGAATTCAAAGGAGAGCAGGGAGCAGTACATGTGAGAGTAGGGATGGAGGGAAGGGAAAGTAGAAATAATGTAATTTTATTTTAACTTGTAAAAATTAGAAAAAAGTAGAAGGCCCAACCTCTTTACACATACAAACCTAATTATCAAAAGGATAAACTAAACATACTGTGCATTTTAAAAAATAAATTGAAGTCTCTAGTAAGTAAGGACCCAGCAATATTAGAAAATAAAGGATGAGAGAAAACACAAGTTAATGGTCACCTCTCCCAGTTCAGAACCATGAGACTGAGTTTGGAAATTTTAACAGTGGCATTTTTAACATTAAATCTCCTAAGGAACAAACTGTGGGACCTAATTCTTATCTATAACGGTATTACCCAAGTTCCTATGTTATTCTACTATCTTCTCTGTGTTTATGTACCTTATTTATTTTTTCTCTATGAGACCACAGTATAAAAGACTACTAACTCTATTACGCCTTATTGGTGCATATGAATATAGACATTCATATTCATATATTCATATATATTTAGAAAAATCTTTTGTGTATTAAAGGCTTGTTACCCCAGCAAATGGGGATGTTAGAGGGGTGATGCAGGAATGGGGGCTTGGGGATGAGCACCCTCTTACAGGCAGATGTGAGGGAGATAGGATGTGCATTTGCACAGGGGAGACTGAGAAGGAGGACAACATTTGATATGTAGATAAATAAAATAATCAAATAAAAAGAAATGCTGCGCTGCCAAATACTAGTTTCACTGCAGGGAACATTACACTCTCTAGGTATCATAGATTGGATCATCATTGTAGATAAAATGCTTCAAATGTTCTATTCCACTTATGTTGTTGTTGAGACCACATTAGTTACTTTTCTCCATGGAGTCCCAATGAAAATTAATGTTTGCAGATTCTGATATATATTTGCTTCGAACAGACCATATTGGTTTTTATCTTGTCATAATTGTAAACTTCCCTAATTAGACCATGAGACAGCATCTCAGCTTGTTTTTAAAGACATTTCTTGATAGGGAGCCACTATGCGACTCCAACCTGACAGATGACAGTAGGCCAGTTAACTGGAACCAA
The DNA here is from genome assembly GCA_019843965.1 of Rhynchomys soricoides. NCBI lineage: Eukaryota > Metazoa > Chordata > Mammalia > Rodentia > Muridae > Rhynchomys > Rhynchomys soricoides. The sequence continues at coordinate 56,099 of JADRCH010000322.1, read as the reverse complement.
AATAGTGACAGAATGATGAGGCAAGGCCAAAACTGCTAAAACAATTACCAGTATTTCCACAGCTGGTTAAACACAGCAACATGAAAGCCCTGCATTGTCAAAGACTATACAAAAAGAAGACACAATCTGACACTTCCCATTATCGTGTAGAGTTAGGTCTGCAAATAGCAATTACTTCTCTCATCTTTTATACTGCCCATGTAGTTACTTGACAATAAATTGAAGAATACTTTAGACTGTAGAATCTAAGCAAGGAAAATAAAATGTGATTCTAGGTGAAATAAACTGAATTAGAGCCTTATAGTTATAGCTACTAATAATATTCAATGGGTACTTAATTCAAAAACCAAATATTCTACACGAACTATCAATGTGTCAGCTCTGATTACTGGTTTTATTTTTGGTATTTTAGCACAATTGTCTTGATCATGTAAATTCAGGATGACTTCACACTGTAGCAGGTTTTTGCTAGAAACCAACACGATCTCAAGCATAAATAAAAGCTGTATGCAGAAATATAATATTATTGATAAAGACTAAAGGTTTCCCTTATTTTAGCCAGTGAACACTATTTAAATTTTTCAAATCATGTGATACTTGTAGAGATACAAGTATATACAAGTTTACATACACACACACACACACACACACACACACACACACACATTGCCTTAGTCCCTGCTCCAAAATTCAAGTGTTTCCATGTCAATAGTATTAAAGGAAGTAGCTTTTAATTGTTTAAAAGACCTTAAAATTCTTTTTTTATGTATGGGAGTAAAGTCCCTGAAAGTGGAATTTCACAATTCTGTCCAGCTTCCACAATCTGTGGACACAGCACTCAGCCCTGAGGAGACTGGCTACTATCTGCTTTCTTGAGGAATCTCAAACCCCTGAAAGCTTGAGATAATTTTGTCTGTTATAAATTATAAACCTTTATTTAAAGAGAAATCCAGTTGTTGGAATAATATATATATATATAATTGTATAAATAATGAACAGAAAATATAGAGGAAGATACAATGGTGCAGACAATATGCCCAGAGATCCAACAGTCTCTCACCACCTCATCTATCCTCTGAACATTATTTGCTTATGATTGGTTCATAACTTCTTATTTGTATCATTGAATAACTGCATCTTTTTGTGCACATGTCTGTGGATACAAAGAAAATTATTTTGTCTTCTTAGAAATGGCTTTGCAAATGCTGAGTACTGTTGTTTCCTCTCTAGAACCCAGGGGCATCTTTGAGCTCCTGAGAGCATTCTCTTATCTCCATTATTAGATATCTGTTGAGTAATGTTCCTACAAATAATAATTCTTCAATTATTGGCCAGTGTCATTTTTTTTAATCCTTTCTGTTTCATCAGAGTGTAATTTAACAATTATTTTGATAGTTTGTGTTGACCTGACCATGAATATTATTCAGTAAGACTCAGATGTATGCTATAATTTCATACACACCTCACTCCTCATTTTTAGGTAAGTCAGTGAGGAGCCTAGGCTCCTGTTGCCAGTTTCCTGTCATATACCTTTGGTCTCTTATAAAAGCCAAGATAATAGTCTTGTACTAGCAACACCATCCATATCTTATATCAGAAAACTGCCTTCTTCATGCAGAAACATAGGACACACATGGGCAACTTCACTCATTTGTGCAACCTGCTTGAAGATCATGTCTTGTGTCTGTCTTTCTGACATCCCTCCCGTCTTTCCCAGCAGGTAGGCAATACAAACTCCCTTCACTAACTCTATTATGTATTTCTGTCATTCTTCTATTTGCCAAGAAGCGATTTCAAATTTTTGGAAAACTAATATTCACTATTGTTTTTATTATTTTGTTGCACTTTCTTATATAGTTCTCAAGACTTTGCGTTTACAAAACAAGGGTTCATATAAATTTATATTGAATGATATTATAACTTGAGCTTATTGTTAGCTATTGACAGAATTTTATTTTTAGTCATTATAACCACTTCCATTTAGTGTACTTAGTAATGCTAATTTTTGTACCACAGTTTATGTGACAGAAATTATTTTTCTTCTTTTTTGTCTGGCATATGAAAAGTTGTCCAGTCTCTTAGGTATAACTTTTTTGTCTGTAAAATATGAGCATGATTAGTATAATATTTGTAAACTAATTCACGTTCTTTTGACATTTTCTGTTAACTTCCCAATTTTTTGATTCTTATTTTTGGATATTTCTATAATTTCTTACAGTGTTTAAAATTCTTTTTAAAATTTATGTGTAAAATATAATCATTTTGTATCAAAACAGATAAGAATCCTTTGTGGAATACAATTCCATCTGTTAGAAATACATGAAATTACTTTTCTTTGATGCTGCCTTTCACAGATTAAATCTCCCGGTCTTCGTTAGGTTGATTTAAAGCATTTAATGTTTCCACACACAAGAAACCAGATGATTAGCTGTCTTAGAAGAGTGGTCAAATGGGCTATATATATGACTCAGTGACTTTAGATGCATAGTAAGATTTTCCACTTTAGATAATTTTTTTTCTTAACAAATGAGTCTTAAAGGACCCAGGATATATCTTCTTTTCTTTCATTGTAGATAAAATCTTTACATAGGAAAATACAAGCATTGGTGTAAAAAATATGATGGTGATTTGTCTGTTTGGATTAGAGTTATCATATTTCTGCTCTAGAATCCATCTTTCTAGTCACTGACCCTGTGGACTGAGAGCATCTATTGGCAACATTTGAAATGATTTTCAACACCTGTCATGGAGCATAAAATAGAGGTGTTATAGAAAATTTTCTATGAGTTGTTTAGCTAAAACTTTAAAAATAGCATTTCCCAATGGAATATTTAACCTAAATTGCTTTAGAAATTTTTTGACACTTAACAATGTTCCCACAAAAGCATAGAACAGGGAGAAGGGAGCATCAGAATTCTTCTATATTGTTCAATTGTTTAATTGAAAGTGGAACTCTGTATTACCCAGATTTGTATATGTCCATTTCCATTCAAAGTTCAGAAATTTTGCCTTGTTAGTATAATTTTATTTATTAAATTCACAAAGGAAATTCCTTGGGATGGTAGATAGAATACTGATTGTGCTTCCTGTGTGGCCGCTGATAGGTCATGTATGTGGTACATGGCAATAACCAGAAAAACCTAAAAAAAAAAAAAAAGAACAAAACAATAGAAAGAATGCATATGATAGTTATCCTACCTTAATTAAAAAACATAACAAAACAACAAAACCACTTGAAACTGTTGAGAGACCAGGAGTGTTCTCCTGGTCTCTCACCTAGGCAGCAAAATAGAGCTGACCCTGGTGGCAGGGGTACAGGTAAACCAGCCCCAAAGTCATAAGAGTATGAGATCTGTCCCCAACCCTTGCCTAGACAAAGAAGAACTGGTCTGATGCTATGAGTGCAGGAGAGCTGGAAGGCTGACCAACTTAGCTTCCAGATCTAGTGCTCTGTGTTGGCCTATCCCAACGAGCACCACATCCATTAACTGCTGGAGTGCATGAAGGGTCTGTCCTATAGACCCAAACTGGAGGATCTCTATGACACATGGTAACTACAGGATATTTAAGAGAGGTCCCTGTGAAGGATCCAGTACTGATAGTGTAACTGAAGCCAGAACCCTCAAACCAGATCAATGACTACCTGAAATGATCATTTGTCCTAAATCAGTTTATTTGGGCAAAATGATATTCTGGATGACACACTGCAGCTTCTACAGTAAATATTTTTAATTTTAATTTTTGTTTTCCTTTGGGGAGGAGGTCAAGACATGGAGAAGAGTGGTATTTGGTTGCATGATGTGAAATTCACAAAAATCAATACATAGCTTTTTAAAAAAAAAAAATGTTAAATAGTAACTCATAAAAAGCGACACATTCAAATCTGAAAGTGAAAATCAATTTTATTATGATGACTTGTAACATAAGCCAAGAAAATCTGTTATAAAAAGTATCTGCAAAACATTCTTTTATACTTTTACTTGAGCCTGTCTTTGTAATGAATTGTGTCGGAAAGGAAGAGCAATATTATAAATGTCCACCCACTCACCGCAAAAGACAGAGAATGAAACTCATTTATCTCAATTTCTTGTCTGAGAAATTTGAGGTAGAAGTTATAAATTGATGGGATTTTTATTTATCTGACTTGAATAAAAAAGTAAAATACTATGTTAGGTGTGCATACAAAAAGATTACTAGTTTTTCATAAGCAACACATATTTTGCTATAGTCATATGATTTTAAGACAAGGTTCAAATAAACAAGAATGAGACTAGGATGATGTCCCATTGGGCAAAAACACTTACCATAGAAGCATGGAAACCTGATTTCAACCCTCCCTGACTACACAAAAAGCCAAAAATAACCCCCTGTGTTTGTAATCTCAGTACTATAAACTTGAACAGAACGTGGCCATCATTGCTTACTTTAGCTGGATGACAGCTCAGCTCTAGGTTTACAAGAATGGTGTGGGGAGTATAAGACTACAATCTGTGAGATACTGTTAACTCTAATCTGCTTTTCTAAGTTACTCAGGTGATTTCCTTGTCATCAAGTGATGCATATTAGGAAAATAAGTAGTTACAATTCTTGATTGTTAGCAAGAGGTTTAACTCCAGAAAACCAAATAGCGTTATTAAAAATTGGGTACAGAGCTAAACAAAGAATTCTCAACTGAGGAAATTCGAATGGCCAAGAAGCTCCTAAAAAATGTTCAACATTTTTAGTCATCAGGGAAATGCAAATCAAAACAACCCTGAGATTTCACCTCATAGCAGTTAGAATGACTAAGATCAAAATCTCAGATGACAGCAGATGATGGCAAGGATGTGGAGAAAGAGGCACATTCCTCCATTGCTGGTGGGATTGCAAGCTGGTACAACCACTCTGGAAATCAGTCTGGTGGTTCCTCAGAAAATTGGACATAGTACTACTACCAAAGGACCCAACTATACCACTCCTGGGAATATACACAAAGAATGCTCCAACATATAACAAGAACACATGCTCCTCTATATTCATAGCTCCCTTATTTATAATACCCAGAAGCTGGAAAGAACCCAGATGTCTTTCAACAGAGAAATGGATACAAAAAATGTGGTACATTGACACAATGAAGTACTACTTAGCTATTAAAAACAATGACTTCATGAAATTATTAGGCAAATGGATGGAGCTAGAAAATATCATCTTGAGTAAGGTAACCCAGTCAGAAAAGAACACACATGGTATGCACTCATTGATAAGCGGATATTTTCCCCAAAGCTTGGAATACTCAAGATACAATTCACAAACCATATGAAGCTCAAGAAGAAGGGATACCAAAGTGTGGATGCTTCAGTCCTTAGAAGGAAGAACAAAATACTTATGGGAGTATAAGGTGGGAGGGACTTGGGAGGAAGAGAGAAAGCGGAGGGGGAAAAGAAAGCAGGATCACTATGCGAGGAGAGAGGGATGATGTACAGAGGGCCAGGAATTTGAACATAATTGTGTATCAGTGGGGAATGGGGAACTGGTCATGGCTACCAGCCAGTCCCAGATGCCAGGAAATCAAGAGGCTCCCAGGAGTCAATAGGGATGAGATTGACTAAAATGCCCAACAAAGGGGAGGGAGAACCTGTAGAGACCATACCCAGAGGTTAGGCAAGGCCCCCTGTTGGGGGATGGGGTCACCCACTCATCTCCAAACTTTTAACCAAGAATTGCTCCTTTCTAAAGGAAATATGGAGACAAAGTATGGCAGAGAGACTGAAGGAAAGGACATACAGAGACTGCCCCATCTAGAAATCTATCCCATATACAGACACCAAACTGAGACACTATTGTGGATGCTTCCTGACAGAAGCCTGATATAGCCAGAGCTTGACAAGTACAGAGGCAGATGCTCAGTCCAATGGTTATTGGACAGTGCACAAGGTCCCCAATGGAGGAGTTAGCGAAAGGACTGAAGGAGCTGAATGGATTGCAACCCCATAGGAAGAACAACAATATCAACAAACCAGACCCCCATAGAGCTCCCAGGGACTAAACCACCAACTGAAGAGAGAGTACACATGAAGGGATTCATGGCCACAACTGCATATGTAGCAGAAGATGGCCTTTGGTCCTGTGAAGTCATGATAGATGCCCCAGTGTAGGGGAATGCCAGGGCGGTGAGTTGGAAGTGAGTGGGTGGGAGGGGAGTGTCCTCACTGGAGCAAGAGAAGGGGGATAGGGGGTGTCTGGACAGGAAATCAGGAGAGAGGATAACATTTGAAATGTAAATATATAAAATATGTAATAAAAACAAGTAATTTCTAAAAATAAAACTTTTATTGTATATTAAAAATCATTCTAGAGTATTAATATGTATCAACATTATATTTTCTTAGACATCAATTAAATATGAATTTATCTTATGATAATTTGACAATTTAAAAAGCTACAGACTAAATTTTTTTTGAGAATAGAGCTGACAGTTTTCAAAGAAGCTCAAAAATAAATATTCCAATAAAATTAGATAACCTAAACTTATATATTGTCTTTGTGATTATTCTGTGCTTTTTATAGGTACATAATTCTATGCATTCAGAGAAATCCTTCTTGAAGAAGGTGGATGATTTTAAAGGTAAGGCACTGACTAGGTAAAAATAAATTTTATTAAATAGGAACCTTTTAAACTCAAACTATTATGTTTATATTGTAAACATATACATTTATGAGCATAAATTAACAAGCAAATATACATTTGAATGACTTCTTCATATTTAGTTATCATTTGTTCCTGAATAGCTGCATGAACAAAATTACCAAATACTATCTTTAGTTATACATTTGCAGTCTGCAGCAAATAAATTTTACACATGGTGTTTCTGAAACTAAACAACTTATTGTGCCAAATAATTTGAATGAAGTATCAGTCAGGATGGGGATACTATATTATACAAACAGCCACAGGATATCGCTGACTTAAATGAAGCTTGTTTGTTCTCTTATCATATAGACCTCTTAATGACTTTGGCATCCTACTCTACAAACTTCCTCTAGCAGATCATTGAGTATAAGGGAATGATATAGGAAAGAGACCTGACACACAGATATGGCTCTAAAAACTCTTACCTAAGAATAGTACATGTTATTCCTGTCCATTTCCCAGTCGCTGGATCAAATTTGAGCTGTATGTGAGGTCAGAAATCTTAAGACTGTATCTCAGACTGGGAAAATATTGGAAATATTTGTTGCATAGGAATAAAATTTAGCCAAAAATAAGTAGTCAAAATAGAGGTAGAAATCAGAAAAGCACATTCAAAATAATTTATTTATTATATGTTGGTGTTAAAAATTATATTCTTTATTTTTAAATTGTTTTTAGGTACTTGTCTAGATCTGTATCTTTCCTAGATAGGCCTCAAACTCATAATCTTTCTGTGTCAGCTTCTGAACTGAGATGTGTAATTGAGATGTCAACACAAGTTTGGCAATAGATTCTAACTTATGCTATTGCTTCTTATTTTGTTTTAGTAGACTCATTTTATATCTACAATTCAGACTGCTTCTGTGTTCTGAAGGAGACATCACTGTCTTCTACAAATTGTTTGAATGTAAAATAAAACGACAACAATTTTATTTCTAGTCCTGAAAGGTGGTACAACAGAGTAATTTATCTTCGTCCACTAATAAATAGAAAACAGAGAAATGTATGTAGTCATGTATATACACATATAAAAACATATTTCTTTAAAATTAAAAATAACTCAGCTAACTGGCCATCTCTTTTCACCAAATGAAGTTTCTAGAACCAAGCCTGTGTTATATCCATAGAGTTATTAATCAAAAAGTTCCCATTGAAATCCCTAACACCCAGGCTATTGCAATGACAGTTAATTTTTCTCCACACACTAACTGAAAGGCCCCATTGCTGAAGAGAATTCTCACACAACTCATACAACACTGAGAGGTCAAGATTATGTCTGTATAGAACCATCAACTCAATGTCCTTCTGTCTTTGGTGTAGGAAGGTATTCTGCAGGCAAACAAAAGGGAAATATAAGCACCAGTTCAGCTTTCAGTTTGTACTACAATCTGTCCTGCCTTCATGTTTTGTTAGGGTACTCATGGCTCAAAGCTTATGGGAGTAACCAAACATATCCTATTTGACATAAGGCCTGCCGCATGAGATGGAAGCCACAACAGACAGTGCCAGGGGACAAAACACTAGATACTAGAGAGCTCAGAGACCTCTGGCCTGGATGAAACTGAATACTACTGGCCTGAAAAAAAAACCAACAATAAAATGAATCATAATATTATTTTACTATACTTACAGGTCAATGCCTTCTTCTATCAGCAGAGAAGTTTCCATCTGCAGCAGACAGGAAGTATAGAGACCAAGTTGCACGATATTTGATCACACTGTGAAACCCAAGAGTGTTATTTATTTATTTACAGCCCAAATATTGTAATTCTGCCAAAGATATTGAATTCCTATGGCTGGAATACTGACATGCATTTAGTACTCACCTTTAATCTCAAACAAGGACATCTACTTGAGGGGCAGACAAAATAGTATGTCAGAGAAAAAGAGCATAATGAGACAGAGATAGGATACATCCAACTCTAGTGAGGATAGAAAAGAGAAGCAACTTGAGAGAGCAGTACAGAGTGAGTCAAGAGTAGAGGGCAGTAATTTGAATTCAATGCAGTTGAGTTGAATCAGTTCAGTCAATGCAGTTCTTGCAGAGCAGTTGAGTTCATCTGAGTTCTTGGTGAGTTCCATTTAGTTTGTGCAGTCTGTACAATACAAGTCAGCAGAGGCAGTTGAAACCAAACAGAAAAATGGAAGCAGATGATTAGAACACATTGCCAGAGCTAGCTTGAAACCAAGTAAAGCAATTCAGTAAGAAGATGAAAGAAGCCAGATTGCATCAGTAATTTTGGAGAGGAGTTTGAGCCAGAACAGCTGAGTTGAACCTGAAAGAACTAGAAAGTATGAAGGTATTCTGCAGGAAGTCTCAAAGAAGACAATTACATCTGGTGAATAAAATCTATAATGATCAATAACATCTTTATGTTTTTTTCATGAAAGACATTATACTTGGTATAGGGTAGAATCTTACAGTAATTATAATTTGTATTTCCTAGATCAGTACAGATAATAAAGACTATTTTTTTACCATTTGTATTTATTGGCCATATGTATTTTTTGAGAACTGTATGATCTATCCTTCTGAGCATTTTTAACCAGATGATTTAATATTTGGTTTTTGATATTTGTGGTTCTCTATAGATTTCAGATAATTCTCTATAGGTTTGGTATTTGAAAAAAGCTTTGCCAACTCTGCCTGTTGTCTTTATTGTGCTGTTTCTTTTTTTTTTCTGTGTAAATGGATTGCTACTATCAGTTCAACAAATCCATTTGCCGATTCTTGCAGTTCTAGAAAGTACTTGTCTATGCTTTGAATTTTTTACCCTATGTTTTCCTCTAGCGTGGTCAGTGTTTCACGTCTTTCAAATAGACCTCGGATGAATTTAATTAATTAATGAGAATTTCATTTTATATATGGGTTCATTAAGTTTTTCAAGCTGAAGAGCTGATGGTGTAGAGTCTTCATTTTCTTAAATGTTTGTCCTTGAAATATTCTGCAAATAAGGGTGACCAGCTATGTACATAAGGGAGATAAATTATGAAAGAAGACAGAGTTCCTGTCATTTTAAATATTTTATATTTCATAGAAAAGAGAAAGATAGATCACAGGTAAGAATATCCCATAGTTATTGAATTGATGTTGCTTGAGGACCAGCCAAGACCCTTGGGGACAGAGGTAAGAAGGCACAGTCAACAACACAGACTCCAGGAGTCAGGCAAGTGCAAAACATACTTATGTATTGCAGGAACTATGCAAACCTTTGTATCTCAGTCACAGCATCTCATTAGCTCTCAAGTAGCCAGATGTGGAGCTGTCTCTTTCTCATTGGCTTGTCCCATTGCCTGATCCAGGATCAGTGGACTCTAACCATGCCAGCAGATTCTAGGTTGGTTTGGGAAGGAAGTAGCCAGCATTGCAGCTGGGCCTGGATTGCTAAGTTGCTCCCATATTTCTACCCTTTGGTTTTTATTTTTGATAGCTTAGTGGGAGTCAGAGTACTTTGCTCCAGCCTAGTTGACCCCATATCAAGGTACCTCCAGTATAGTGGACAGTGTCTGTCTTAGGTTGGCCTGTCAAGCAGGGTTCTTACCCATCATTGACTACTGGACCTCAAAGGCCAGCTATCCTGGAGGGCATATCAGGGTGTAAGAAAGGAGCCTAAATAGAGTCCTTGAGAATTTCTCTGAGCTAAGCTCTAATCACCTCTCTGGAAGGGCCTTGATCTGGATGCTCAAGAGCCATGTGAGTACTTGAAGGAAAATGTGTGTCAGATTGAGGTGTCTTGTGCTTAGTGGGGGACTTCTGTGGTTTGTTAGGCCACAGTCATATGCCCACAGGGTGTCTCTAGTCAAGAAAGGCCACATGGGGGAGGGCTGTCCTTGGTTCAGCCTCCTGGATGGTCAGTCCCTATGTGGAAATGCCAGTTGGACTGAAAGTAAAACAGAATGTACCTCCCTATTTTGACAAAAGACCCAAATGAGTAATAGGGAGACCTCCATGCTTACCTCTAACAGGGGCAAAGCATATGGAACATGAAGGGGTCAACTTACTGAAAAAAAAAAAAACACTGAAAGGGGTGTTCGAACAAGCCACAGTGAGGAAAAATGGTCTCACTTGGAGGAATTTAAGATTACAATTACAATAAAACAATAGAAAATAAACCCAGACGGAAGTGAGCAAAATGCATGTGCACAAACAAGTAGAGAGCCCCGTGTTGAGTGCCAGATGCTGCTTGCCACCCTGACCAACACCTTTGGGTGCAAGGGTAAAAAAGTGCAGAGTCAATGATGCAGGCTCTGCAAGTCAGGCAAGTAGCAAAAATAGACCTGTTTATGGCAGAAACGGTAAATAGTTTTACTCCCATCTCAGCATCTCATTGGTTCTCAAGTTGCCAGATGTGGAGCTGTCTCTTTCTCATTGACTCGCTCCACTGCCTGATCCAGAGCCATGGCTCTAGCCATGCCAGCAGATTCTAGGTTGGCTCTGGGAGGAAGTATCAGAATTGCATGTGCCAGCACTGCTGTTGGGCCTACTAATTGATACTAATATCACAAGACTATTCTGTATCATTCTTGAATATAATGTTCTAATGATTCCTTAACTTGGGAATGAGAGGGAAAAAAAAGTATCAAATCAGAGGGCACAAAGAGTATAGTTGGCAAAATTTTAATGTAACAATAATCCCAGAGAGGAAAAAGATATGGGTATATAATTACACATGGCTGTTTAATGATGGAATAAAGGACGCACAGCCTGAAATAAAACCCTTCCATGTTCCAGGATGTGGATCAGTAAATAGCAGGGTACTTGTTTACTATTTACAAACTCCATCATTGAAGGAAAGGATATGAGAGAGAGAGAGAGAGAGAGAGAGAGAGAGAGAGAGAGAGAGACAAAGAAACAAAACAGACAAGGATACCTTTAGGCTAGTCAGAGCTAATCCAGGAGTCTGACCTACAGAACCACAAAATTTTACTTTCACCCTTTTAAGCTAAGTGTGTGGTATTAAAAGAACAGTGAGATAAGCAGGCATAATATGCACTATGTAGACAGAGTAAAACTAGAAGAAGAAATGTCCCTATTTTGTTTAGTAATCTTTTACTCTTGAGAATACTAAACTTAGCCCCACATGTCTTGCTCAAAGAATCAGGAGCCATGCTATCTGCTATTGAAAAAAAAAAAAAGTTACAAACTGGTGTGGTTTTTCCAATGGGAAAACATCACCATATGGCAGAGATGTTAGAAGCATAAAATCCTGCCAACAGGATAATCAACCATCATTTACATGGCCAGCAATCCCAGAGAACTGGCAAGCAGGGAGCATCTCCACAGAAGCTCTTACCATTGCCCTAAAGCCTACAAAAGAGACTGAAAATGAAACAAAACAAACCAGAAAGGAAACCCCTACGAGACCGTGAATTTGTAAAATTGGGATTTTAGCATGGTGTAATCAAAGAGTACAGAGCTTTCTTGGCCTGTTTTGACTGTCAGCATAACTCCACCCCACAAAAGGTTTGTTACACTGTCCAAATTGAGTCAAACCCACCATGTCCTTACCTATAAACAATGTTGTGTCTTTATAGTGATTCTATTAAAATTGTCTGAAATCACTCGAGAAACAAGACAACATTCTTATTTTTTGCACTCCCTTCTTTTTTCTACTTTTCTCCCTTTCTTCCTGTGTTCTTTTATTCCTTCTAGTTTTCCTTCTTCTTCTTTTCCAACCTTTCCATTTCTTCTTTAAATAAAACATGTATAAATCAAATAAACATATGAGTTCTATAGAATGCATATACACAGGTAAATGCTATAGAAGTTTGTGATACATAAATAAAAAATTTAATCGTTATATAGCTACAACATTAATGTAGATTTGACAGAAAAAATATTTTTAGGTAGATATGCATGTGTGCATGTATCTGTTTGTCTTTGTACTCAAACAAACATATTTTAAAATACTAGGATTTATTTAAAATTATTAACAAAACCTGAAGTTTCCAAGGTTTTGTATTTTGTTAGTATTTAGTTAGTTAAATGTCCAGAAATCCATTACAATGTGAGTCTAAAAACCTGAAACCAAAGACATTTTATGGTTTGTTCACTCTAAAAGCTAGCAAGCTCAGAATGACTAAAGAGTAAGTGCTTCCATTGTTCAAAAAAGGGAAGAATCATGCCTTATTTCAATACAGTCAGAAAGGAATTATCTCCTGAGAAAAGTTTGTTTGTCGTGTTTTTACCTTCATTGAGCAGAACCCACCAATACTAATGTCATTCTGAAACACTGAAATATATACCAAATCATGTTTGACCTGGTATCAAGGCATATCTCAGTTGGGACAAATTGGCATCAAAAAATCAGCAATCTATTATAAAAACACTTTTGGTCATTATTTTTAAACCATATTAATTAAACACTTTAAAAGAATATAACTGGCCACAAGTATTCAATATATCATTAAACTCCATCATTTACAAATATGAACACAGAGAGAGAACTGCCCATAAGGTCAGCTTCTTTGTTTCTTTCCTTTGCATTATTCTCTTTAAGTCCCAGACTAAAATCCATCTATTAGTGTGAGCAGATTTTAAAGCAAGTAGGGCAACTATGGCTGTACAGCAGCCAGCCAAAGTGCAAAACCCCTAATATTGATCTTCTGGAGAGTGAGATGAGGTAAACATATTTGAAGGCAGTGTGGGTTTCAGTGTAAGATTTTTGAGTCAAATCAACAAATGTATCAAATATTTTAAAAATAAGTTAACCACCCAATAAATGAACATTTATTAATAAAGGGAAACTTAAGTAATTTTTTAAATTTATTTTACTTAAAATTGCATTTTTCTCTAACCCTAATGATGAAAACCTATAGATATATTAATGATCAATTTTAGGAGTCAAGTCATAAATTGTTTTTAGACATATTTTTGAAGGACTCTGTTATTATCCTTATAGACATTTCATCATACTTTTAAAAACAGAATTGGGAAAATTATGAGTAGACAGAACTGATCGCATGTCTCCTGAAAGAGGCTACTACCTTTATAGTTTTAGATAAATTTTGATAATACACTTTCTTTCCTTTTTAAAAAATTTTAGTTTTTCACTTTACATCCAGTCTCTGCCCTCTGCCTTGTCCTCCCTCATACAGTTCCTCCCTCCATACCCCCTCTCTTTCTCCTTGAGAAGGTAGAGGGCCACCATGTATTCCCTAACCCTGGCACATCAAGTCTCTGGAGTGCTAGATTTATCCTCTCCCATCAAGGCTGGACAAGGCTGACTAGCTTGAAGAACATATTCGTCAGACAGGGGACAGCCTTAGGGATAGCTCCTGCTCCAGATGTTTGGGGCCCACATGAAGACCAAATTTTATATTTGCTACATATATGGGGGGGCAGGCTAAATCCAGCCTGTGTATGCTCTTCGGTTGGTGGTTCAGTCTCTGAGAGCCCCCAAGGGTCCAGGTTAGTTAGCTTTGTTGATATTCCTATAGATTTCTTATCTATAACCATTCCCTCAACCATTCCCTCAGCTTTTCCATAAAAGTTTCTACGCTCCATCCACTGTTTGGTTTTGAGTCTCTGCATCTGTCTGAGTCAGCTGCTGTGTGGAGTCTCTCGGAAGACAGTTATGCTGGGCTCCTGTCTGCAGGTATAACAGAAGATCATTAATAGTTTCAGGGACAGGTGCTTGCCCATGGGATGGTCTCTACATGGGATAGTAATTGCTTGGCCATTCCCTCAGTCTTTGTCCATACCTCATTCCTTCATTTCTTGTAGACAGGATAAATTTTGGTTCAAAAGTTTTTGGGTTGGTTGGTATCTGTATTGCTCCACTGGGTTTCCTACAGGAAGTGGCCTCTTCAAATTCTATATCTCTACTGCTGAGGGACTCAGTTAAAGTCACCCCCACTGATTCTTAGGGGCCTCCCCTATCTTAGGTCTCTGTCATATCTTCAAAATGCCCCCCAACTCCCCACCACTGCCAGTTTTATATTTCCATTTATTCTCATGGCAATTCTACCTTCTCTACTGTCTCCCCACATCTGATTCTGAATCCTTCTGTTCCCCTCTCATACCATCCCTCTATCTGCATCCTATGACTATTTTATTCTTGCTCTAAGTAATATTCAAACATCCTAACTTGGTCCGTTCTTGTTTAGCTTTGTTAAGTCTTTAGAATGTAGCATGTCTATCCTGTACTTTATGGCTAATATCCACTTATACGTGAGTATATACCATGAATGTCATTTTGATTCTGAGATACTTTACTCAGGATGTTATTCTCAAGTTCCATCCATTTGCCTGCAAAATTTATGACATCTTTGTTTTAATGGCTGAATAGTATTTTATTGTATAGATCTACCACCTTTTCTTTATCCATTCTTCAGTTGAGGTTGTTTCCAGTTTCTGTATATTATGAATAAAGCTGCTATGAAGATAGTTGAGCAAACGACCCTGTGGAATATTGGGGTATCTTTTAAGTATATGACCAGGAATGGTATAGCTGTGTCTTGAGGTAAAATTATTTCTACTTTTCTGGGAAAATGACAGATTGATCTCCAAAGTAGTTTTACAAGTTTGCATTTCCTCCAGAAATGAAGTAGTGTTCCCCTTGAACCACACAGATTTTTAAGAATTGTCTTCTATGAGGTAAATAAAGGATATTTAAAATTATATTTATCTTATGGCATGTTCATGATTGTTGCATTTGAGTTATGTTGTGAAAGACATCTTATTTTAAAAATAAAGCATAAATGGTCAAAACTGCATCAAAAATTTGGCAAGTAAACATAAGGACAAATATAAACACTTAGAGTCAAAACAAAACGAAACAAAACACACAAAAAATACATTTAAGAAGGCTGTATCTTCACAGTTAAAGAAACAAATATTCAAATCAAAAAGTTGACATTATATCCATGACTTTTTATCATGAAGGGGTGTTGAATTTTATTAAAGGCTTTTTCAACATAGAATGAGATGATCATGTTGGCTTATTTTTTCATATATATTATTATATGGTGGACTATATTGACTGACTCTTGTGTGTTGAACCATCCATGCATCTCTGGGTTGACACTTACTTATCATAAAGGAGGATCTTTTCAATGTCTTGTTAGATTTGGCTTGCAAGTATTCTGTTGAGAATTTTTTTTATTATTATTTTTGGATATTTACTTTATACACATTTCAAATGATTTCCCCTTTGGAAACCCCCTATTCTCTTCCCCCTCCCCCTGCCTCTATGAGGGTGCTCACCCACATGCCCACCCACTCCTGTCTCCACTCCCTAGCATTCCCCTACACTTGAGTATCTAACATTCTCAGGCCCAAGTGCCTATCCTCCCACTGATGGACAACAAGGCCCTCCTCTGCTACATAAGTGGCCAGCACCATGGGTCCCTCCTACATGTGTATTCTTTGGTTGGTGGTCCAGACTCTGTGATCTCCAGGGGGTCTGGCCAGTTGACACTGTTGCTCTCTCCATTTGGCTGCAAACCCCCTCAGCTCCTTCAGTCCCTTCTCCAACTTCTCCATCCAGGACCTCACACTTAGCCTAATGCTTGGCTGCGAGCATCCACCTCTGTATTTGTCAGGCTCTGCCTGAGCCTCTTTGGAGGCAGCTTATCATGCTTCCATCAGCAAGTAGTTTCCAGCTTCCAAAAGAACGTCCGGGTTTGGTGGTTATATATGGGATGTATCTCCAGCAAAGGACACTGTCAATAGGAAAAAATGGCATCCAACAGATTGGTAAAAGATCTTATCAATTCTACATCTGATAGAGGGCTAATACCTAATATGTACAAAGAACTCAAGAAGTTAGACTCCAGAAATCCAAACAACCCCATAGAAAATGAGGAGCAGAACTAAACAGATAATTCTCAACTGAGGAAACTTGAAAGAAACTGAGAAGCACCTAAAAAATGTTCAACATCCTTAGTCATCAGGGAAATGCAAATCAAAACAACTCTGTGATTCAACTTCACACCAGTCAAAATGTCTAAGACCCAAAACTCTGGTAACAACAGATGCTGGGGAGGATATGGAGAAAGAGGAACACTCCTCCATTGCTGGTGGGTTGCAAACTGGTACAACCACTCTCGAAATCAGTTTGGCAGATCCTCAGAAAATTGGATGTAGTATTATCTGAGGACCCAGCTATACTACTCCTGAGCACATACTCAGAAGATGCTCCAACATGTATTAAGGACTCGTGCTCCACTATGTTCATAGCAGCCATATTTATAATATTCAGAAGCTGGAAACAAACCAGATGTCCCTGAAGAGAAGAATAGATACAGAAAATGTGGTACATTTAAAATATGGAATACTATTCAGCTATTAAAACAATGGCTTCATGAAATTCACAGACAAATGGATGGAACTTGAAAATATTCTGATTAAGGTAACTCAGTCACAAAAGAACAAACACTGTATGTACTCACTGATAAGTGGATATTAGCCCAAAAGTTCAGAATACCCAAGATTCAATTCATAGACCATATGAAGACTAAGAAGAAGAAAAACCAAAATGCATATGCTTCATTGTTTCTTAGAAGGGTGAACAAAATATTCACAGGGGGAAATATTGGGACAAAGTATGGAGCAGAGACTCGAGGAATGGCCATCCAGAGACTGTTGAGAATTTTTGTACCTGTGCTTATAAGGAAAATTATTAATGTGTCATTATCTTTTTTGTCATTAGATATTTGTTGGTTTTATATGTCAGTATGACTCTGGCCTCATATAATGAATTTGGCCATGTGCCTACTATTTATCTTTTATGATGTAACTTGAGGAGTATTGGTAAATCAATCTACTACATAGAACTATGTCACTCTTGGGTCTTTATGCAAAACTCTCCGAATTTACCACCAGGACAATTGTTCAAATATGCTTCTTTACATTTTACTCATAGTAATGAGAAACTGTAAACAAACAAGATATCCCTCAAATGAAAAATGGATAACCAAAAGGTGGTACATCTATACAATGAAATACTATTCAGCCATTAAAACAAAGATGTCATGAATATGTTAAATGCATAGTAAAGAAAGTGTGGTTTGTGATAGACATAGTAATTCAAAGAAGTGGAAAGTTCAGAAAGGGCCATGCATCTGGACATCAATGATGACTGTGATTGGCAGATCAGGATGGTCATAGCTGACCAGATTCTATTTCTCCTATGCTAGGCTTTGATCAAAATGAATATGAATATCATTGAATGTTCAAATAGCTTATTCCGCCTGAATTTTCCCCAGATCCATTACAGAAGATTAAGCTATTCTTATATATAATACTTTTATCTAGCATGAAGTTTAGATGCTAGGCAATAGCTGGGGATCTTTTATATCAGTCATTATTCTTTTAGGTATGAGATTTCCCTTAGAGTATGTTACAATACACCATACTGTCAAATAAATCAAATTAAAAATTTACTTTTCAAATTTGCACCAAATCAAGATAAATTAAAAAAAAAATACACAAAGTTTTCCTGTTATATAACACTGAATCCAGGGAATAACTTAAGACAAATCATGAACCTAAATAGTAATGTTTATAGAGCATAGGTATATTTGTGAACATAATATAATAATATTAAAATACTCTAAATAGTAATTTGGAAATCACCAAAGTAAAACCCTATTGATTATGTAATGAATAAAGTATCACTAGCATAACATCACATCTAACATGCCATTAACATAAAACTATTAAAAATGCACAAATCCAGGTTTATGACAGATGCATAAAAAGTCATATACATTATGGATATGAAAAGGATACAAATCCACTATGAAAAATAATGAAAATATCACAAGGATTTGAAAGTATATGCATTTTTAATAGGGTTTAAAAAGTTGTTTCAAGCTTTCTGTCATTCAGGCTATGACTACTTAAATCTTCAAAGAAGACTAACATCCTGGATGAAAGATGAAACATGGCCAGGACTAAATTCAGACATAAATATTGGATCAGTATTCATTCATTAAATGGTAGAACTTTTATTTATAAGTGAAAGAATATAATAGCAGCTTTGGTTCAAATATTATCAATTTCTTTAAAATAAATAAGTTTATGATGGATATATAAAATGCTTGTTTCTGTATTAGCTTAAGAGAAAAGAGCATGAATATTAGCAAAAGTATTTTTAGAAGTAAGTATAGAAAAATAATTTTGATTAGACTCAGATTAGAATTAAAGTATTAAAATCAACTGATAGGATATTTAAAAATCACTGTACATTAATAGAATGGAGAGTGATTTAGGTACTAAACAGTATAAACTACTAATACACAAAATAATTTGTTTAGAGAATGAAGATCCTCCACAATCACATTTTCAAAATAATTATATGTGTAAAATTCAATATGAGTTAAAGATAATGAAAATATATTGTAATTGGGAATTGTTCACCTATATGATGAAAATAAAGGGCATTTAATCTTAAAGTTTCTGTGATTATGCATAAGTTCCATTTGTACATTGTTCACATATTAAATTATATACGGAAATAATATTTTGTTTTACATTTTGTAACCTTAAAAAGATTATACTTTTTTTAGATCAATCTATCATTGCATTGATTTAAGTAACGAAATATAATCGCAAATTAAATAGTAAAATATAAGAATTTTGTTATTTGTGTAATATTAATTATAAGAAAAATATTAAACGATTATTTTGTCTCTAATCAATGATCCATTTCATTAGGGTGAGGTACCAAGCCCTGACACCATTATTGATGGTATGATGTGTTTACAGACAGATGGCTTGGCATGGCTATAATTTGAGAGGTCCTACCAGCAGCTGACTGAGACTGATGCAGATACTTACACCCAACAATTGGACTAAAGTCAGGGACCCCTATGGTTGTATTAGAGTAAAGATTGCAGAAACTGAAAGGGAGAGTGATCCCATAGGAAGACCAGCAGTTTCAAGTAACCCAGATCCCAGGGAGCTACCAGAGACTGAGCCAACAACCAGAAGCACACAAGGCTGTTCCAAGGCCACTGGTACATACATTTCAGAGGTCTGCTTGGTCAGGACTCAGTAGGAGAAGATGAGCTTAATCCTCAAGAGACTTGAGGCACAGGGAAGGGGGCTACCTGGTGGGGAGGCCATCTTCTCAGAGGCAGGGGGGAGATGGAATGGGATGAGGAACTAAACTTTTTAAAATAATAAAGTGCCAGTATTATCAAATATTCCAAAAGTTGTTCAGATATGGTACATTTAGGGAGGTTCTGCCAGCACCTGACCAATGCAGCTGCAGAGGCTTACAGTCAACCATCAGTCTGAGCTCAGGGATGCAGGTGGGAGCTGATGGAAGGACTGGAGTAGCAGAGGGAGATTACAACCCCATAGAAAGAACAATGTCAGCTGGCTAGATCACCCAGTGCTTCCAACCAAGGAGTATACAGGGAGGGATCCAGGGCTCTGGATACATATGTATTACAGGATGGCATTGTATGACATCAATGGGAGGGGAGACCCTTAGTCCTGTGGAGATTTCATGCCCAAGTGTAAGGTGATGCTGGAGCTGTGAGGGAGGATTAGGTGAGTGGGTAGAGGAACACCCTCATAGAGGCAAAGGGAAGGGGGGAAGGCAGATGGGTTGAGTGGTTGTGGAGGGTAACTGGGAATGGGGATATCATTTGAGATGTAAATAAATGGAATTATTAATTTTTTTAAAAAAGAAAGAAAAGAAAACAATAAAAGCTACCTCAGATTACAATAAAGTTGGATAATCTCCCACCCAAATTAAATATAAAAATAAAAATCAATGCTAACATATACCTGTGTATCGGAAAAGGGTGATATACAAAGCATATAAGAAATTGAAAAGTTCTTTTGTGACTAAGAAATAACACACATGGTTTGTATTCACTGATAAGTGGATATTAGGCAAAGAGCATGGAATACCCATGATACAACTCATGGACCACATGAAGCTCAAGAGTAAGGAAGACCAAACAGTGGATGTTCCAGTCCTACTTAGAAGGGGAAACAAAATAATCAAGGGAAGTAGAGGGTGGGAGGGACTTGGGAAGAAGGGAAGAAGGGGAGGGGAAAACAGGGGAATAATCAGGTATGGGAGGAGATGGAGGAGATGTACAGAGGGTCAGGATATTGAGTAGAGGTGTGTAGCAATGGGGGATGAGGAACTGGGTGTAGCAACCAGAAAGTCCCAGATGCCAGGAAAGCAAGAGCTTCTCAGGACCCCATGGGAATGACATTAGCTGAAATACCCCACAAAGGGGAGGGAAAACCTGTAGAGAGCATATTCAAAGGTTAAGCATGGCCCCCTGGCAGAGGGATGGGACCAGCAACACATCTCTGAAATTTTAATCCAGAATTGCTCCTTTCTAAAAGAAATACAAGGACTAAGAGTGGAGCAGAGGCTGATTCCACCTGGGGATCAAGGTGCATATACCAAACCCAGACACTATTGCTGATGCCAAAAGTGTTGCTGAAAGGAGATTGATACAGCAGTCTCCTGAGAGTCTCTGCCAGAGCCTGACCAAAAGAGATAGGATGCTCACAGCCAATCATTGGACTGAGCACATGGCCCCAAATGGAAGAGTTAGGAAAAGGACTGAAGGAGCTGAAGGGGCCTTACCTGGCATCAATGAGAGTGTAGGCTCTTGGTCCTGTGAAGGCTTGATTCTCCAGTGTGGAGGAATGCTAGGGCGGTGAGGCAGGAGTGGATGGGTGGGTAGGGGAGCACCTTCATAGAAGCAGGACAAGGGGGATGAGAAAGGGTTTGTGAATGGGAAGCTGAGAAAGTGGATAACCTTTGAAATGTAAATAAATAAAATACCCAATTTAAAAAAAAAAAAGAAAACATTAAAAAATATCTTGAAATAATTTGCTATTTGGTCATTAGTTTACAAGTAAATCTTCTGGCTTAATTACCTGTACATGTTAGAAGGGAAATATTAATTAAATTTGATAATCCCAAATTTAAAAAAAAAAAAACCTGAAAAATTCAATACCATAAATACATTTACTGCAATAAAATTGCTAATAGATTGAAATAGATATATTCTAAAGAGAAAACTTACAAATGAACAAGCCACACACACAAAAACACACACACACATAAGCACAAACACACACACACACACACACACACACACACATCTCTACCACCACTAATCATCAAGTGATTGTCCATACCATACCAAACAAACCAGCATACCCCATCAAGAATGGTTATTATCTCAAAGGTTAATGATAGCAAGTTTGTTTTGGTTTGGTTTTTTTTTTTTTTTTTTTTTTGTTTTGTTTTGTTTTGTTTTTCGAGACAGGGTTTCCCTGTGTAGCCCTTGCTGTCCTGGAGCTCACTCTGTAGACCAGGCTGGCCTCAAACTCAGAAATCCACCTGCCTCTGCTTCCTGAGTGCTGGGATTAAAGGCATGCGCCACCACTGCCTGGCTATGATAGCACGTTTGGAATAAAGGTGTTGAGAATCATCTCATCATACATTCTAGACTGACCTCTAACTTGCATAGGATGAGCATGACTTTTAATTACTGTTTTTCTTTCCTTCATGTACCAAGTCCTAGGATTACTAGGACATTTATGCATCTGAGACCACATCCAGCATTATGTAATTTTTTAAAAAAACTAGGATGATTTTGTTTTTTATTTTCAGAAAATTAAATTAGAATTATCATCTGTTCCTGTACTTTCCTTATAGAACCAAAGGCAACAAAATCAAGTTGCCCTCCCACATACATTACAGCATTGTGCACAGTAACCAAGAAAGGGAAACATTCTGTGTACCTCATCTTATGAGGATATGATTAAAAATCAAACCACTGCCCTTTGTGACAGCATAGACAGGATTATAATTATTATATTGAATGAAACAAATGAGGGCAAAAATAGAAGTATTGCTTAATTTTATACATAAGAACATTATTGGAGTTGATGATGTCATTGGTAGTCAGGTGGCAGTTACTACAGAGCTAAGAGTCGGGATGAAAAACATAGAGATTGGCAATGCCTAAGAAGTTACAGAAACATAAGTATAAGAGGTTCTATGTTAGTGAACTTCTCTATAACTGTAGAGTATAATGATTGTATTGTACATTTCAAAAAGATAAGAAACAGCATTAAACATGGATATTGAAATGACTCCAAAGTAGGCCATAGAGTCCTCTACATATATGCCCAGAAATTGCATAGCTGGACCATATAATAATTCTATCCGTACTTTTTTGTGTAAACTCCAAACAGATTTCTACAATGGATATATTATTTTTGTATTTCCTCTCAAATTCAATGAGAGTTCCTTCATTCCCACAACTCTATCTGCAATTCTATTTACTATGTTAAAGAAATAGAGCCAAACTAGATGCATACAAACAGACACATGGATAATGAGAATGTGGCACATACATAAGATGGTATTCTGTTCATCTTTAAATAAAAATGAAATCCCAAAATTTGCAGGAAGTTGGGTGAACCTGGAATTTTAATACTGAGGTGACCCAAACTCAGAAATAAAATAACATTTAAAAACCAAAATAAAATTATATACCCATTATGTTCATCCTCACATAGATAACCAGCCTGTAATGCACACATTTACTTATGCAAAATGATGTACCTGTAGTAATAGTATACAATTTAGAAGGGTGACCATGAGAAGATAATATTAGGTAATGAGGAATGCTGGCAAAGGACACATGAACCATAATAGAGTACCATAATACAGAGCTAACTATATTTTTCTAGTTTCAACTCTTTTGTTGTTTATCATGGTGAATAAACACATAGATAAGAAAGCATAGTGGAAGCAGGACAGGGCCATATCCTCTCAAATTTTACTCTAGTGATGCCACACCTCCTAAAACCACCACAAATAGAAGACCAAGTTTTCAAACGTCTGAGCCTATATGGGGCCTATCTCATACAGACAACCACACTGCCCATATGCTTTTCTCAGTTTCCCAGAGATCAACATTGTTGACCTCTACAATTGCAACAAAGTACTTCTGTAAAAAATGACTATAAAATAAGGTGATACTAGGTGGTGGTAAATTAATAAAATTAAAACCATCAAAATCATGATGGCATAACTGGGATTTTTGTTGTTGCTAAGATGTTATAAAGTGTAAGATAATTAGTCCAAAAGTTCAGAATACCCAAGAGTCACTTCACAGCAACCATAGGGCTGAGTGTGAGGCAGATGGAGGACTGAAGGAGCTGAGAGAGTTTACAGTCCCATGGAGGGAACAGCAGTGTCAACTGGACTGACCCCACGATACTCCTGGAGACTGGACCACCAACCAAAGAATACACATGGAAGGACCAATGGTGCTGGCCACATATGTGGCAGAGGAGGGTCTTGTTAGATATTAGGGGGAGCAGAGGCTCTTGGGCCTGAGGGTGTTAGATCCACAGTATAGGAGAATGCCAAGGAGGGAAGAAGAGAATGGGTGGGTGGGTGGGGGAATACCCCCATAGTGGCAGGGAGAGGGGAGAGGGAATGGGTAGGTTCCAAAGGACAGATCTGGAAAGGGGGAAATATTTGAAATGTAAATAATGCATGAAAAAAAAGATAATGGCTCAGCTCTTTCTGCATTCTGCCTTTATGAAAATAGTGCATTAGTAACAATTTCCCCCCATTGGCTTTAGAAATATGGGTGCAAATACCAACATAGTGACAACAAGCAGTTACTTTCCTAGCATTATTACAAAATGATTTTAAATGAACACAACTTCTACATGAATTTGGAAGGCATCTAAAGCTCCTTAGACCCACTTTCTACAAACATTATACTACAATGCATTCCATTCTGAACTTGCCATGAAGGTATAGTATGCTATGAGAATTGACATATTTCTGTTCATGAAAGAGAGCTCCTAATTTTCAATTTGATAATTAGAATTGATTACAAAGCACTGACCATTCAAAGAGCAACAGAAAACACTAGTGTTCTCATCTGTGGTTATTTTCGATTTTTGTTATTTCCTCTGTGATTTTCACAGCTTGTAAAGATGTATTATTAATCCAATTTTACAGCTTCATAATTGCATTGTCTATTTGATAAAGGTAATAGAGCCTTTTATCCTAATGACTAGCATTACAACTTAAAAATAATTTTATATAAAATGTGAATTTCTGTTCTGAGAAATTAATGCTTTGGTGGCATTTCCAATTAGAAAAATTGTAGTAGTTTTAAAGCTCATTTTCACATATGGATCACAATCAATGATGGTAAAATTTACCATTTGGCATTTCAATCAAATCAGTAACTGCACTTCACCAAAATCAGTTTTTTCTAAGCCCACTTAGTGAAGTGACAAGTAGCTAAGTGTGTTTCTAAAATCCTAGTGTGGAGCTCACTTTTAGCAAAAGGATTCAGATACACAATAAACACCGAAAAATTAAATTTTTTTTAACTTTCTATAACTTTAAAGTAACAGATATTTTTATTCTATCCCTTAATGTCACATTCTCCAATATAATATATCCCTCATTAAACTTAGCGTTTAATATTCCAAATCCATGTTACATTATTAGGTTGGTTTGTTTCTTGTGGTGTCTGCTCTAGCTTGAAGATTAAATTTTGTATAAATGTAATATATCTGAAAATAATAAATGTCTCCAATAACCACTTTATTATTCTTTTAGAATTCTATTTTTATTTTTGGAAAAACTTTTCCACTATATTTAATTTATTCTTTGAAAATATTTTCATATAATATTCATACAATAGATTTTGATCATCCCTCCATCACTTCCTCCCCATATCTCCACCCAGTGCCTCAAGAATATCCTCTGAACTTCATTTCCTCTCTTGTAGTTGTGACTTCTTTCAAATTGTTCAACATTTTAAACCTAAGGTGGGGGGGATGATTCAGAGTCCCTTTATCTGGAAAGTGATAATGTATGGGCACATAAAACCTCTAGTTTTAACATGAGCCTTTTCTGTTCTGTGCTATATTCTGTGACATAACACACACTAAAAAGTCAAATGCTTGTTCCTTAAGCAGAAGAAACTGCAGCATTCTCCAGATATTTATAATGTCATCTTATTGCTAGAGAGATGAAATTGGAGCTCAGAGCATGTGTTGCTTTTGCAATGGACCCTGATTCAGTTCCCAGAACAAACATGATGACTTGAAATTATCTGCAATTCCAGAGGACTAGTATAATAATAATTCAGACTTAAAGAATAATAAAATCTCAGACAAATAAATGGAAATAAAAAATATTGTATTGGTTGTGTCAACACAGACCCAGAAAGACAAACAATAAAAGTCTCTTTCATTTGTGGTTTCTATCTCTAAATCTTTCTATCTTAATAGATAAGCTGGACTGACCCTCAAAAACAAACAAACAATAAAGAAATGTAAAAAAATGAAAGTTGAAAAGGACAGGGAAGGTATTCTAAAGAGAAGAATCACAAAACATATGCAATATGAAAGTGTACATGAGAAGAATGGAGAGAAGTTTATAACTGAAGAAGGACAGGGAAGATGGATAAATAATACAAAGAATGTTTGAATTGGCCATTGCAATAACATTATTTTATATTTAAGACATATAATATAGTATACATACATGCAAGGTTATATAGACTTAACAGACTTTATTTTGGAATATATGTCTACATTCAATGTTATAATAGGGATTATTAGTGAAAAACAGTCCATGAATTGGAGAGAATAAAGGGACATGAAAAATAATGAAATATCTTATAATCTCAAAATTAAAGAAAATATTAAAATACATATACAATATATATGTTACTTGGTATGACAATGTCTTCGCAAGGCATTAATGATGAACTAAGTACCAATGCCCTAGTAGCAGACATGGAAAACCTACTTTGAAATGTTCAGCGGAGACAAATGACTTGCAAAGTTTTGTAGCCCACTTTTACTTCTCTTGGTTGCTTTCCAGATGTGAAAGTTTGCTTTCAGCTCTTGCTGATAATAACATGTACTTTGATACAAGACTAGGAGGATACAATCTGGATCTGACTTGAAATTCCTTTCATGAAGACTAGTAGTGACAGTACTAAAAAGTGATATGCTAGCTGCCAAAAGAGAAAAATATTCAATACTCCAATCCATTAGAAATGCCTATGAACCACTACAATGGCCACAAGGGCAAAATATCACTAAATGTGTAATCGTGACATTTATATCTTTGTGGTTACCAACAGATGCTTAATTGCTCATAGGGCCCCACTCAACCTCAGAGAAATCATATCCACTTCTGTGTACTCAACATATCACCTGTAACTACTGGGATTGTGGCTCTCAGAGAATAAGATGTTACTGTCAATTTCCCAAACTCATAATTCCTACTTGCATTGTTCTTACACCCACATGAGCTCTCAGTCCTCACCAAGGAAACTTCATTTTTAGCGGATGGGGACCATTATAGAAAGTCATAACTAGTCAGAATGCAAAGAACTGTTCTATCTACAATGGAAACCACATGTTCACATCTCAGAACACCTCATGGGAAGGAGAGGAACGTAAGTGCAGTAGAACCAGGAAGTCTGCTGCAAGACCGTGCCTTCTAAATAGGATAGGGAAACATGTCCTCACATTATCAATAATACGGCTGCCTAAACAAGCCTAGATAATTATAACAGTAGTTAGCATTCTAGTGTGTATTGGGGAAATCTTATAGTATCCCTCACTTACATGAAGAGCTTCAGAAAGTAATGATAACTGGGAGAGAGAATAAATTTATTTTCCCATCGATGAGGACCCTAAATGTTTATTTAATACCAAGTAGTCAGATCTAAAAGCATATACATACAAGCCACACTAAATGGACTCAGCAAGTTGACTTTATATTTAATTGAAAAATTACATTTGTGTGTGTGTGTGTGCATGTAAAAACAAAAGAAACCATGAATTTGAAAAGGAGCAGGAGAGATACATAGGAGAGGTTGAAGAGAGGAGAGGTAGAGGGAAATGATTTAATTCTCTTTTAATTAATGAAAATATATTTTATATACTAAGGCCATTGAACTTAATAAAATGAGGAACCTGCCCTTGATGAGTGTTACATTAACAAAATGTTCTATAAACCTTCTAAATACTAGATGAAGATGAACTTGAAGAAATGAACACATTTCTGGTGGTATCTGTCAGTTACTTTCTGTAATGATCCAGTTCTTCCAATTTACCTAACAAGAGCATATATTCTAGAGGCAGGAAATGAAATTTCTGAAGCAGGATTAATATATTCAGAACTAAGGACTTATCTCCCTGATTTTATTTTCACATTGTCAACAATTATTTTAAATATTACTGCTTTAATGAGACACTGGACTTTCTTAGCCACTCCTTTACCACCTGGACAAACAGTAAGAAACAGATTATGGATTAATGTCGTGGGATATTTGCATGCATTTCTAATGAGTGGAGACTGTCTTCTCCTCATTGCTTGCCACTCCTACAGACAGCCTTCTGCTAATGACTACTAATTAAATTTGAGTAATCCTGACATTGTATTGGAGGTGACATTTTATCAGCATTTCTCATGTGGCTTCTTGGTGGTTCAGTGTTATAAAGAATACTTTGTCTCAGCCAACACGTCTTTGTCATTTTTCTGGAATGGCAGGTCCCTCTGTTGGTATAAAAATAAAACAAAATAAACAAACAAATAGAAAACCAAATATCTCCTGCTCATAAATATCTTTGACACTCAGCATTTAAAATCAAGGATAGGAAAATGATCATCTGCTTAATCAAACAGGATAATGTTCAAAATCCATTTCCAAAAGCAAATAATAGAACTGGACTGTGTTCAGTGTGGAAGAATGACTTAACTATTATCACTTACAGTTGCACCTATTCTTTAACCAGAGGAAAGTGGATGAATTTTAAAGTATCATACTCTTATTCGTCATTTAATATGAACCACATTATTAATACAGTAATAAAGGTACAAATCTTGATATGCTATCTCTACTAGACAATATTTTATCTATATTTTAGTCAGTAACTGAAATATCAGTACTGAATATAATTGATATGTAGTAAAAGTTACTTTAAAATTTTGCATAATGAGCTTTTAAAATTAGTTTAAAATTGTGATATGTAGCTAGGCATGTTACAACCCTATGGAGACAGATGCAAAATGACTTCTGTGTGGGATACAAAGAGTTCCCCACCAGCCAGAGCTATAGAGTAAGACAAAGTATTCAACCCAAAAGTTATGAAATTAAAATATATTATGTGATGATTTTTGTTTGTACTTTTTATTTAATTATATTTCTGTAAGTTCTGTTTTTATTTACAGAAGAAGAAATGATATTTCTTATTGTTCATTTTGGGAATGAGTCTTCCATTTTTCCATCAAATCATGTCTATTTCTTTTTTCTTTTTTATCATGTCTATTTCTAACATATTTGCATTTTATTTAGGTGTATATTTGAGTATATATTTCCAAGTCCGGTATGCATTTTGGTTCTTACTAAATTACTAAAGTACATCAGAATCTCCAACTGATTTAATACAGATGAGGCCCATTCATGTACTCATTTTTTACTTGGATAGGAAACTTCTTTTTGTCTAAAAACTGGTTCCTATTAAAAGACCAGGAAGTGTTTTTCATAGCTCACATTTATTCATGCAATTTGTCTGTTAAAAGCCTAATTAGAGATGTAACTTTAATTTCATCTTAAATCTTAAAAGAAAATAAAATTGGTCTATTCCAATTCTCCAGTTGTTTAGGCTGAAGCAACCCCTTTGTACTCCAGTCACAAATGCACAAAGCTTTACTCTTAGTTCTCATTTGTTTAATAAAATGCCTGTGTTTTAGTTGAAAGATAAAATAACTAGTACCATAACATTAGTGTAGACGTGGAGGTTCCAAACTACCATGTACCTAGCCTAACACTATTGGTTTTCCAAAAACTTTGAAAGCTTAAAGATACCCCCTCCCAAAGAAAAGCACATTGTTGTCATATTTCCTCTTCTGTTTATGTCAGATAAGGTAAATGAAGCATGACAAAAAAGCTATTAATAAACGAAATCAATGACCGATAAAATACGAAATGAAATCATTCCAAATGCCAATGATAATAGTAAATGACTTACAGTCATATGAAGAAAATAGCTATACCAAATCTGTGTTGACATCTTGTTGGGTTAAGCACTATTCCTCAGAAAAGATTTTCTAAGATAATTTTGAACAGGAGATTTTCTTGTAAAGTTGGGGAAAAGATGAAGAAGCAGCCATGTCATCTCTGCATGTGTGTGTGTGTGTGTGTGTGTGTGTGTGTGTGTGTGTGTGTGTGTGTTTTCAGCAATCCAAGTTTCTTTTTTATCCAAAGAAAACATAATTGAGGTACTACTGGAGAAAATGAAGATATAACAGGAATACGTAATTGATTGGCACTAACTTAGGGCTTATCCTCATTTAACATGATTTAGTTTCAGTGTCCTAAAACAGGGTTTATTCCTCCCCAAGAGCAGGCAATGCGCCAGCTAGATAATGATCTTACATGCCTAATTGCTTGCTCACACAGACACTCACACAGACACACACATACTGACATACACAGAGAGAGTGAGAGAGAGAGAGAGAGAGAGAGAGAGTTGTCCATTAATGATCTGATAAATGCAACATTTCATGAGTCCACAGAGTTCTATAATAATTTTTAACCAAGTGATTAGTTTTGTCCCTTTCTTTCATTAAATTAGCTAATTTGTAATGTGGTACCTTCAAGAAATATGTTCTTTAATGCATCTGTGAGTAGTGTTAACTTATTTATCATGCAAGAGGAAATCTGTTATCCTGATATCTCCAAATCTCTGGAGAAGCTTAACAGTCTGATCTTCTCAGAGTATCTGCCAATCCATCATATATCTCTTTAAACGGATAATGAAAGCAAAGATTTATACTTTTATTTCTGTTTTTTTTTTTTTATTTTTTAGTCTTGAACTACTGTTTCATTCTCTTGCCATACTAAATTTTGTAATTGCTGTACTTTGCAGATAACTTGTTAAACTTTCTGATAATTTAAACAAATGTACGTCTATATATCAATGTTGCTTTCTTAAAACATTCTTTTCTATTTTTATGTTTATTTACTTGTTTTAAAAGTATAATTCAAAAATTGATGATATATTTTATTTTCTGGAATTGTCACTAAAACTGTTGCCATTATTTCCATATCCGGCCACTTCAAAACAATATTGTTTTATAAAATTACTTAGTAAATTATGAAAGCATCTATGTAAAAGTAATTAGCGAAACATATTAAATAAATGAGTCATCCAGTAGAGTTAAGTAAAGACTGCTAATGAACAATCATTTCAATGAATTTTAAAAATGGTGATTAGGGTAGGAAAAAAGTTCTACTATTCTACAGAGGAATTCTCTCTAGCACCGACAAGTTGAAATTTGAACAAACAGACAAAACCTACTCCCTCCCCTTTTGTAAATAAATGCCTGCTTTTTATTAAAAAGCCTTAACCTTGACTTCATCTCCAAATGGAATTTTCTGTGTTGTCAATGAGGCATTGATTTATTTTACAAAGGAGATTGAAAAATAAGGGAGACACTTGAGCAAAATCACATCAAAATTCTCATAGGTCATTTCACATAACTACTCGGAGTGTAATCACCCTGAAGAATAAAATTTGACTCTTTTGGCCAGCAAAGAAAAAAAAAGTATTTCTATTAAAGCATGTTAATATTCTATTTGAAATCAGTAGTCAGCAACCACTTTGTGTTTTTTCGTCAGTTCATTTTTAGACTTTCTGATTGTTAAATTAGTCCTGCAAAGCATTATAAAAAGCTATTCTCATAGATTATTAACAGTTTTTGATGGAGGAGAGAATACCAGTGACCAGTTCATGATGTTTATTAAGAATTTTAATGTCTTCTCAGTCATTACACTTAGAAAAATCACATATTACCCCAAAAAAGCAAAAATAATGGAACTGGGTTCGCACATAAACATTTTCACCAGTCCATTGACATCATTTGTTCTCATTTAGAATTCTCCCACACCATTGAAGAAAACACTAGTTACAAGTAAATAGCATGTCTTCTAGACTTCTATCAAGGTGCAAGTTCGGATAAGGGAATAAAGAGTGCTATCTCAAAAAAATATATTAATAGCCGTTTACTAAGCCTTATTTCCAATAGATCCCTATTACTTGTGATGCATTTTCTGATTTCTGTTAGGATAGCTTTTAGAAACATGATTATCTTTTTCTTTATGTGACAGATCCATCTGTCAAGCTGTATTGTGAGTGACATATATATATATATTTATGCCTTCAAAATGGATCTGAAGTAAAATAATATGGAATGACTTTTCTGCAAACTGATTCCATTTGCTGACTCACCTACTTCCCTTTTATATGGCTTACAAGGAGCCTTATAAGAGTAAAAATCAATACCTTTCACATTTTGACATTTCTTGAGAACTTTATAATTTTCTTATTCCATATATTTTGCCATTATGTTGAATAGACTGAAAATCCAGCAATACATATACATGTAAGGTCAACCACACCAATTTTTCCTAAATACAAATCCTGTTATGGTTTATATATTCATGTTATCCATTAAAAATAGTCAATTTTATTTGCATTGATACATACACAGACACCTCACTAAAAAAGACACACATATAAAAGTTATGGCTTACATATGGCTTAAAAATGATCAGCATATCTTAGTTATCAGAGAAGTGGAAATTAAAAAAAAAAATACAATGAAGTATATACCCACAAGAATTGTTAAGATTAAAAATGTCTGCAGCATCCAATGCCA
Organism: Rhynchomys soricoides; assembly: GCA_019843965.1. Lineage (NCBI taxonomy): Eukaryota > Metazoa > Chordata > Mammalia > Rodentia > Muridae > Rhynchomys > Rhynchomys soricoides. Next base: position 23,699 of record JADRCH010000322.1, on the reverse strand, counting down.
TTGAGACTGTGGAATCAGAGAAATCTTATTCCATGCTGATGATAATGCAAGGATAAGAGTCCTGATGTTTTTGAACAGTTCCATGTGCCATTTATTTTAAGTCTGAGAAGATTTTTGTTTGTTTGTTTGTTTGTAAATGAAAGATTCCTAAATTTTATTACTGTTTTAAACAATTGACTTTTGATGTTAAGTGCAATCCTAACAAATTTGGAAATTTAACCAGTAAAACGTAATTCATAACTAGTATAGGAACAATGTAGTTAAAAGGACAGGGAAGCCTTTACAACTGTAAAGGCTTCTTCATTGTCAATGGAGTAGATATTAATAAAATGCAAATCAGATGAGTCTGTAAGGAGGGGCAGGGCATCATTGAATATTCTTGAATATTCTTGGTACAGTCCAGTAGAATGAGATATCTTTTTTTTTTTTCACAAAATTCTGAACCACAGAAGTTTTATAAAGATCATTTAATTTTTCCTAAGGTAAAGGAAGCTTGGATGTTTGTTTTGTCTGTACTTGAAACTACATATTCCATGGTTACAGAAGCAGCAGTTGGAAATTGAATTCCCAATTTTACCCTATTCGGAAACACAAAGAGATGTAGAATGAAGGATGGAGGCTTGCCTGGGACTAAGCTGCAGAATACCCCTTGTACTAGGGATGAAATGATTCCATTCAATTCCGATGCTGAATGAAGTGAGAATGGAACCGATAGGATAGCAAATGAAAACAGCTGTGTTTTACCTCAATACAGACAGTCGTACATTCAGCTGCTGATTTGTAATGAAAATGGAAATTGTAAGTGACAGGCTGATGGTCCCTTATAAAGCAAATATTTGGAAGCTGCAGAGGTGCCTGTGCTTCATGAAAGGCAGCTATCGGATCCACGTTTTCCTTAATACACAGTTACTGAGTTATCTTCCCATTATGGAGATACAGCATTTTGACCTGAAAAGGAGCAAGTTCCATTGGGATCAAATTAAACTAGTGTCTCACATATTCCAAAGTAAACGTAGAGATTTTCTAAATTTTAATCCAAAAGCAATAATTAATAAAATCATCCCCAGTTCTAACATTTACAAATGAGCCTTTGGAAGACAGTCTTATTGCTTATATGTCCCTACAACAAGAGATCCTCAAATCAACCTGGCATAAATCTTCATCCCTCGTAGGGTGATGCAGAAACCTGACCTTTTCTACCTTCTCTTTGGATCTTATCTAATGTTTTTTACTGTTTAGTCACTGAATCTTAAGGCCTTGTGACTCACTGACAACACATGGATGAAGGTGGCTGCAATGAAAGATTTATATTTTACTTGAACTAGCAATCAAAAAGGAATAAGCTTCATACCAGCAGAAGTAACAATATTGTCTGCATTTCTAGGGTGTTCTCAATTTCTTAGAATAACACTGGCACATAAATATGCTTGGGCTTAGAAGACATAGTTTTATTTCAATCTGGTAACAGTAGTTTCCATTTGCTATAACCCTCTTATTCTTCAGTACAGAGGCAATTTGGCTCACAGGTTGGTCAAATACATATTACCTTGCACAATAAATGCCAACCATTTTCTCTAACATTCAGACTTGCAGCTGAATCTGGATACATTGTCCACATTTTTATTACCCTCTATGATTTTTTTACAGAAGCTTATTTATTTCCTACAATGTTAAGACAAGTAAAATGATATTTGTGACAGCAACAACAGCATGTACACATACTTAACATGCTGTAAGTTTAGGATGCAACAATTTATTTATATTGTGAACCTGGCAAGGCAAGTCTTTCTAATAAATATAAGATTATCTCGTTTTTTTTCTTTTTGAGTTTATGTATCTCTCATACATTAAATCCTGACCACTCTTCCTGTGACCCTACTCCTTCCATTCCCCCACCACCCCCAGATTCATTCATTGCTTCTCTGTTTCCCTTCAGAAAAGAGTAATCCTATTAGGAATATCAACCAAACCAGGCATAAAGAATTTCAATAACACTAGTCATGAATCCTCATTTTAAGGCAGGAAAAGGCAACTCAGCGGAGGAAAAGAGTCCTAAATGCAGCTCAGAGTGTCAAAAACACCCTCTACTCACACTCTTATGATTCCCACAAAAACACCATCCCATACAATTATATTTACAGGGGACCTAACACAGATTGTCACTTAAGCCTCTGTTATCCCCTATAGGCCCTGCTTAGTTGATTTTGTGGGTCATGCTCTCATGGTGTCCTAGACTCCTCCAGCTCCTACAATCCTTCCTTTCCCTCTTCTGCAAAGATCTCCAAGCAAGTTCTTCCTAATGTTTGGCTCTGTGTCTCTGCATCTGATCCCATCAGTTACTAAATGAAGCCCATCTGATGATGGTTGGGTTAGGAACTGATCTTGGATATAGAGAAATATCATTAAGAAATATTTGATTGCCTTTTTTTTTTTTTTGTCAGTTGTGTTTGGTTCTATCTTAGGTCTCTGAACCATCCATTCTTTGGTTTTATGCTATCCAAGCAGAGTCAGGAATAGGCTCCTTTTCATGCCATGGGCCTCAATTTGGACTAGCCCTTGATTGGCCACTTCCAAAGTTTCTCTGCCTCCTTTATTACCAGCATATCTTGCAGGAAGGATAAATTGTAGGTCAGAGGTTTTGTACCTGAATTGATGTTCAAGTGTAAGCATTAGAAGTCTTGCCTGGTTATAGAAGATGATCCATTCAGGATAAGTATCACCCACTACTAAGAGTTTTACACTTTCTAGCTATGATGCATAAAGCTGTAGTAAACATGGTTGAGCAAGTATGCTTGTGATAGGATTGAACATCTTTTGTCTTTATGTCTAAGAGTGGTGTACCTGGCTTTGTGTCAGATTCCTCATTTTCTGAGGAACCACTGTATTGATTTCCTAGTGACTATACAAGATTGCATTCCCATAAGCAGTGAAGGGCTGTTCTCCTTACTCCACATCCTTGCTAACATGAGCTAGCATTGATTTCAGCTATTGTGACTGGTATATGATAGAATCTCAAGATTGGTATAAGATTGATTTTTATTTTTCTGATGGCTAAAAATGATGAATATCTCTTTGTTTCTTAGCCATTTGAGATTCATCTATTAAGAATTCTTCGTTTACTAAGCACAGGGACTCCAATGGAGGATGGACTGAAGGAACTAAAGAGGCCTTATCTGGCATCAATGGGAGGGTAGGCCCTTGGTCCTGTGAAGGCTTGTTGCCCCAGTGTAGAGAAATGCTTGGGCGGTGAGGTGGGAGTGGGTAGTTGGGTGCGGAAACACACTCAGAGAAGCAGAGTAAAGGGGGAGGGGATAGGGGTTTTGCAGAGAAGAAACCAGGAAAGGGGTTAACATTTGATATATAAATAAATAAAGTAAAAACTAAATTAAATTAAATTTAAAAAGTAAAAAAATAATCAAACATCTTTGTTTAGATCTGTATTTTAAATTAGATTTTTTGACTTTTTGATGTTTAGTTTCTTGAGTTCTTTCTATTATTTGGATATCGTCCCTTCTCAGATGTGAATTTGGGGAAAATATTTTTTTTTATTTCTCCAGGCTACTATTCTGTCCTATTGATTTTTTCCATTGCCTCAGCTTTTCAGTTTTATGAAGATCTATTTCTTAATTGTTGATCTCAGTGCATGTGCTCTTTTGAGTAAAATTCTCTTACTATGTCTTATGTTAATAATACCCTAGATCATTACCAGTATCTACCAAAGATTTTATGTTATTTATTAAAAGTTGACTTGCAAGATACTGAAGTAAGTCCAACTGGGAAACAGGATATCTATGAAATATCTACATTAGATTAAACACTATGAAAGATTAACTCTGAAAATTTTATGTTACTAAGCAAGATGTAAACATGATGACAATAGTTGGCATTCATATCATGAACAGATTGATGAAAAACTAGATGTATTGAGTTCATGAGAGTAGCAGTAGGCAGGGATACCCTGTAATGAACAGAAAATTGTAATTCAGTACTGGAAACAACTTAGGAACTAAATAACAACAACAACAACAAAAAAGTATAAACCTTTTAGGAAACAAAGCATAATGTGAGCAGAGGCATGAAACTTTGGAACTTGTGAAGGTTTCTTGGTGATTAGAAATAATGCTTCTGACATTTGATTGAGAATTCATACTGTAGAGAGTTTTGACTAATGTATTTGGGAGTTTTAAATTAAATCTGCAAAGGAAGGTCAGGAGCTCAGATGTCTACATAATTTTAAATCTGAGATACTTTAGCATGGCATTTAGCACAAAACACTTTCATTCTTAAACAATAAGAGACTGGGTTAAACCAAGACCTTTTGACATACAAATGCAAAGTATCATAGTTATTTTTATTAAATACATTCTTTTAATCATTTGACAATATAAAGTCTTGCTACTGTCTTTGTTGGCCCTTTATCTTTTTAATATTGTTGAATAATCAAAATCTTCTCCTTCTTCCTCTCTCTCCTTGTTCTTTCTTTCTTTCTTCCTTCTTTCCTTTCTTTCTTCCTTATTTTACTTCCTTCTGTCTTTTAATGATAGTCTAAGTATTTCTGTTTTTGATTGGTATGGAGTTATTTACTGGATCAGAAACAAGTTATGCATGACTATACCTCTGAACACATGAAGGGCTTCTTAAACTTCTTTTCATGACTTTCCCTGTGCCCTAGGTATTTTTATACAATCATTGCTGTAATGGTGTATAATTAGATAATTAAATGCAATATTTACTGATAATAATGTTGTATAATTAGATAAGTAAATACAATATTTACTGATAATAAATCCTAACCAACTTCATTTTAAGTTACAAAATTTTACTAACTATTAGAGGAAAAACAAATATGACCGCTCTACCAATAGATGTTTTTCCTCTTAATAATTAGTCTATTTTTATAAATAAAAGCATATCATTGTGTATAATAGCCTTATTTTCTGACGTCTAATTATTTTACATATAACTTGATCATATTCTTTTCCTTAAACTCCGTCCAGATCTTCCCACCCTTCCCTTACTACTCTACTTAACATTCTATCTTTTTCTCCCTGACTTTCTCATGGACAACATAAAATAAACAAAAAGGTAAAAACAAACAAACATGAATCGCAACAAAAATATATAAAGTACACAAATAAAACCAAACAGAAAAGTACTCATGGAAAAATATCAACTACTCCTGAGAATGAATTATTGTTTGATATATACCCAGAGGTACTACACTGGAAAGAACTGGTTTTCCTGTATGAAACAAGTATCAATTACAAAGAGCTTCTTGATTAGGGATTGGATTGTAACTCCTCCCTAATTTCTGTGCTGGAATTTTGTCTGGATTGAAATTGTACAAGCTTTGTACATGATGTCACAATCACTGTGTGTACAAATTTTAACAAACCTGTAAACCTGTTATATCTAGAAGCCATGGTTTCCCTGAAATCATCTACTGCCTTTAGCTTTTAGAATCTTTCTGTCTCCTCTTCTGCCTTGATCCCTGAGTCAGGAGGGGATAGATTTGATACTGATAACTCCTTTAGGGCTGAGTGCACCAAGGTCTATCTGTCTCTCTCTTTCTTTCTCTGTCTCTCTGTCTCTGTCGCTCTCTGTCTCTCTCTCTCTATCTCTATCTCTCCCTTTCTTTGTCTTTCTGTTTTTCCCTCTGTATGTTTCTGTCTGTCTCTGTGTCTCTGCCTGCCTTCCAATACTGTGCAGTCATGGTTTTCTGTGTTGATTAGCATTTACTACAAAATAAAATTTTTATAATAAAAGTTCAGTGTGTACACAGAAATGGAGTCATGTGAGAATTCTGCATGCTTGTAGGGACATGATAAAAACTGGACAAGAGCCCTTTGACTAACTCAGTTTCTTCAAAACACAGGAAATATTCTAGAGATTTGTTTCCATATTCCCTTCAGGAGTAGCAAAAATTGGTGGAGTTATTTCAGATTACATAATGTTGCTTAGTATTGTTTATCAGATATTGTTCAAATTATACTTCGTATGAATCAATAGAAAAGAATATATTTTTGTCTTACTTGGTTTATCCTCAATATTATACATAGCTTCAACTCTAATGAACTTTCTTAAAGCTCGAAGTATAAATGTCTGATGCTCTGGATAAAGAGACAATTGCATGAAAGAGTAGCCCACTGTGTTTATTGGCTCCATTCTCCCAGGTCCTGGCACTTCTGCAATGTTAACAGCTATATGTTATCAGCATTAATTTTATTGTTAGGTTTCCCTATCAGACAATTAATGACAGCAGGTCTTAAATACAATCAGAAATTGGTTTGTTAATCACATAATATCTGTGCCACTATTATACTAATATATCGTAAAAGTAGTTGGGTGATTATGATTACTTTTCTCCTCTGCTATCATGCAAAATAACTTCCATTATCATGAACTCTAGTCAGTACTACTGAGGCTTCTAGATGGGCACCAGCTCAATTTTTCCATATCAGATGACATGAATAAGTGGTGCCCTGTACAATATTTTGTGTAAATAACTAAATATTTTTATGCCAGAAAATAGAACAACCTTAATATTTTAAGAATTATCAATGCTATTATTTTATAATTTTGCATATAAATTTTCAAAATTATTTTGGGGGCTGTTTCCATAACAATTAAAAGCCAAATTTTACTTAACTTTAAAAATGCAATTTAATAAACAATTCAAACAACACTTTACAATCAAATATTCCAACCGAATAACATTTAAAGATACATAATAATTTAACATTTTTTATTTTCAGAAATAATTTTATAAAAACTGTTATTTTCCATAATTAAACTCTCATATCAATAATAACATAAATCATTATGTGAAAATCACTGCAATTTGCAATTGACAATAATAGTCTTAACTCTGAGCCAACATATTTTAGGCAAAAATCCTTATTTTTTGCATGACAAGGTGGTATATGTACTGAAAAACATGAATATTTCATGTACAGAAACAAAGCTAACAGAAAGTTACTCATGATACACTGAAAAGCATTGCGTATATTACCTTGCATTCATTATCTGTTTCATTTGAGTTAATTTTTAGATTGTATAAACATATGATCAAAATTTTTGTTTACTGTATCTTTTGTGTTCTTATGGATCTGTGGATGTGTCTGTGTCTGTGTGTGTGTGTCTGTGTGTCTATGTGTGTATGTGTGTGTGTGTGTGTGTGTCTGTGTGTCTGTGTGTCTGTGTCTATAAGACTCCTGGATCTTTACTTAAATGTTAGTTATGACCAGATTGTCAATTTTTTTTTTTTTATTAACAGTTCAAGAATATGGTCAGGGCTTATGCTTAGGATAAAAATGTGGGTATATCTCATCATAGTAAAATAACTTAAACAATAATGATGAAACTAATAATTAAGATAGAAAATAGTAGCTAAATGCTGAAAGCTGTGGGAAATGATTTGAAGATTCTTCTTAGTGATAGAAAATGACAGATGCTGAGCAGGTTTTAGTTAGAGGTATAATGTAACACCGATGACAGACGTAAATGTGTTAAATAAGATGGATTTCCAGTATTGTGATATTTGAATTTGAAATATTAACAGACAGTTTTTACAGTAGTATAATTTGTGATAGAAATGTATTCTGGAAATATGTTTTTCACCTGGCTGTGGATTATAACCATGTACCCCTAACACTCAGAAAAACAAGGCAAGAGATTCTGGATTTGAATTCAACATCACCCAGTGAATTCCAGGCTAATCTCAATAGAGACAAAGACCTGGACTCAAATTTGAAGCAAAACTCAAATCTAGAATATAAAAATGTATTATTCAAATAGTATGTTATAAACTGTGTGTTTTGGAAAAGAAAATAAAAGACCAAAGACATGTAGTTAATGTATTTTGACTATTCATGGTTCTGTCTTTCCAGTTTAGTTAATAGGTTTTGATCCTCTCATGAAGAGGCTATAGAAATAAAACCAGGATGGAGATTTATTTCCATCTTTGCTGGCCAAACATTGATGTTCCTTGTTATTTCTTGTCTTCCATATTTGGACTAGAGACCCTCTAACAAATTTTGTAGCTTTTCCACAGTGAGTAAACTCAAGGAAAATTAGAAAGAAAGTGTAATTTTATGTTTGGAAATGTAAAACAAATCAACAACAAAAACAGGAGTCACTTTGATCATTAAAAAGTAGGCAATTCCAACAGCACTCCAAGAAACAAAACAAAACAAAAAAAATCTTGACTTTTTAAAAATGAAATAATAAGAATCAGTAAAAACAAATTGAATTTACTAAAATCAAGTTTATTAGCTTCCTTAATAAAATAGGTATTAAACTTGTGCATAAAAGTACATACATGTATTATATTTTCCATATTTCATTAATATATCCTGGAATATAAATATTTATATCCATATATTCTAGATTTTTATTATGAATAGATGTTTTTATTTTATAAGTTAAATATTCAACTCTGAATTTTATGGGTAAATTTTGAGAATTCAAAATATGGAAAGTATGATGAGGAGAAATACTTATATTTCTATTTCATAACTACAAAAATTGCCAAAGAATAACGTAAGAAATGTTGATAGGAGAGGTAAGATTTGATTCATGAACTCTAACAACAGAATTGAGAAACTTTCAAAGACTGACTTAATTTTGACTGATGTCACAATCCACTTACAATCACAGAGAACAGCTTTTCAATAGAATTTTCCCGTCTAACGATTTAAGTGGATTTCTGGCTTCTAGTTAGTCATTTTAGCAGAAGAAAAGTGTTCAAAGTTTAAACAGTGTCAGCACTGTCCCCTGTTTAGCAGCTGGCATCTCACAGCTGTTTAACCCATGTCCGTGCACATGTGCAAGTGCACACACACACACACACACACATACACTTTTAACATAGATAAACTATCTAATAAAATTTTTAAAGTTTGTCTGATCTAGTTTTGCTCATGTTTCCTTTCAATGAACAAAACAGTGTTAATTCAAAAATTGCAATGATTAAAGCACCAAAATTCTTAATGACTTTACGTAGAAATGACACAGATATCCTGAGGTAAAGTAGCCAGGATAAAACAAACAAACAAACAAAACATTATTACTGAGTCATTTAGCTTTTAGATGGCATATGCCATGTTATAGCAAAATCAGCCTAATATTCTGTATTCTATGCTTTATTTTTACATTGTTTATTCTTTGTACAGTTAGTAAGAAATTAACAGTATTAGTATATTGTTTATTGATCTAGTCTGCTCATACTGTGCACATAGTGAATACAGCATATGTAGCAGAGAATGATCATATTTGGCATCAATGGGAGGAGAGGCCTTTGGCCTGTGACGTCTAGATGCACCAGTACAGGGGAATGCCAGGGCAGTAAGGTCAGAGTGGGTAAGTGGGGAGCACCCTCATAGAAACAGGGGGAGGAGAGGTGAGGTAGGGGTCTTGTGGAGGGGAAACCGGGAAAGAGGATAACATTTGAAATGTAAATAAATAAAATATCCAATGGGGGAAAAAAAAGAATTCCAGTGACTAAAATGGAGAAGAGACTGAGAGAAAGGTTCAGTGACTGGCCCAAATTGGGATCTATCTCAAGGGGAGGTTCCAAGGCCTGACACTATTACTCATGCTATGGTGTGCTTACAGAAAGGAGCCTACCATGGAGGCCCTCAGAGAGGCTCAACAAGCAGCTGACAGAGCCTGATGCAGATATTTACTCCCAAGCAGAAGACTGAAGTCAAGGCCCCCTGTGGATGAATTAGAGAAAGACTGGAAGAAGTTGAGAAGGAGAGAGACCCCAGAGGAAGACCAACAGTCTCAACTAACCTGTTTCTCAGAGATCTCTTAGACACTGAACCAGCAATAGGCAGCATAAACCATCTGATATGAGGACCCGACACATGTACAGCAGAGGACTGCATGGTCGGACTTCAGTTAGAGAAGATGGGCTTAAACCTCCAGAGACTTGAGGTCCCAGGGAGTGGGGAGGTTTGGTGGAGTGTGAGGATGGGGACATTCTCTTGGAGATGGGGGAGTAGGGATGGGATGAGGAACAGTTGGAGGGTGGACCTGGAGGGGGATCACAACTGGACTGTAAAAATAATTAAAGAATAATTACAAAAAAATTCTACTTCTATTTAGGTAGAATAAATATTGTAAAGATAACAATTCTCAAATAAATCAATCCAATGTAAAAACAATTATTTTAAGTTTCCTAGGCTTCTTTGTTCCTGTGTACTTATCTCTATTCCTCTAATAAGTAACACAAACTACTCACTTCAGAACACTGAAATATTCAGAGGAAGAAATGAGTAATTTATGGTTACTATAATAATAACTGACTTGATGTACATTCTAAAAAATAAAACCATAGACCTATTTATCTAAATATTCATTTGTTAGAATTCATGCACAGATAACAATAGAATTTGTAATTACATTTCTTATGCAACCTTTGATATTTAGAAAGCAATATAATGGTAAAATATAAGTTGCTACAAATGCATGATAGAATAATATGTACCAAACTATTCCTGTTTCTTCATTAATTTGTTATTTGGCATCTGCTTAAGTGTCTATTATTTACGAAGGAGCATACAACATCTGAAATATAGAAATAAACAATCAATGATCATTTTACTTTTTCTCAATCTAATTCATTCACAAGCCAATCAAATATTGATTTTCTTAATCACAAGTATGTATAAATATAGATGGTAAACAATTATTTCTTACTGTTTCTTTTGTAGTTGAGATATATCACTATGTTTTAAAAATATAAAAATAAGGATCAGAGATAGAGATATGGCACAGTGCTTAACAATGCTTCTTCTAACAGAACATTACAGTTCGGTGCCCAGTACCTATATCTGGCTGCTTATATCATCTACAACTCTAGCTTCAGGAAATTTTAAACCATCTTCTGGCTTTTGCAGATTAAGGCATATGTATGTGCACCATCCCCACTCAGACACACACACCAAATGCAGAAATATAAATAAAATAATCTTAAAAATATGAAACTTGCCGCAGTGAAATTCAGCAAAAGAAACAACTTGTTATAGATAATTTCTTAAATTATTTTGCCTAATATTTAAGAAATATGAAACAAATGTGTAATATTTTGCAGAAGATCAAGGTATACAAAACATTTTAACTGATCCATAAATATATTCTACCTACTAAAATCATGTAAAAGATTAGAATAAAGAAATTCTATTGATCACACTTATCATAGAAATATATTAGCAAAGTTAGGTAGAAATATAATTCTAATTCATGACTGTTGAGGTTTGGTCTTGCTGTCTATTGTAATGCTAAGTGTAGGGGAGGGGGGGTAAGACCTAGAGTCTGCACATAGACCTGAGCAATATATGATACCATGCCACCAAGTTGTTTTTGATTGGTAAATAAAGAAGCCAATAGCCAATATCTAGGCAGAAGAGACTTTTTTTGGGGGGCTTAGTTTCCCAGGCTTTTGGGTTGAATGGGAACCACAAGAGGAAAGAATGTGAATGGAGTACTATGGGTTATGTGAGTTCAGGAGAATTTGACCCTGAGGGCTTACCAACTGGATATAAGAGCAGCCCAGATGAAACACAGTGAGTAGTAACTAGGGGTTATTAGTAGGAAAGTAGATTCAAAAAGCATAGAGGGTAGGTATCTGCCAAGGTGTGCTGTTTAAGGCTTATTGTAAATATAAGGTTGTGCACGTCTTTTATCTGGGAACTAAAGGGCCAAAGGCAGGGTAGAAATACTGGGTTGAAATTAAATAATTTATACAACACAGGATTAACTTGGTTTTATTTCAGATATGGATGAGTATCAGCTTTTTCAAAAGTCATATAGGCATAGTCATGCAGAGCAAATCTGACAAATCCAAATCATATGGATGACAAATTTTCTCAAAAATAAAAACAATAGATCATTTCTTCAACTTTATAGATAATATTCATGTAAGAATAAGTCAGACCAACATGATAACTATTGGGGAAAAACTGAGAAAATATCATTTTATAAAGAGGATCTTATAAATTGATATATTTCCATATTCTTAGCCAATATTTCTACTACAAATCATAGCTAAATAAATTAGACATTACAATGATTTATATATATCATTATATACATATATATTATGTATGTATATGTGTGTATATATTATGTATGTATGTGTATGTATAATATATATGAAAATACATAAATATATATTATGTATTTTCAATATATATAATATACATGTATATAATATATATTGAAAAAATGTGCCTATACTTTGTGTAGTAATAACATGTTAATATATGTAGAAATGTTATATTCACACATCTGAAACATAGAACCAATATTAACACAGTAATAGATTATAAAGTCAACATGCAAAAGGAATTTCATTTTGGAACACCTTTAATGGATAACTGGAATTATAAAGAAAAGTATGTACATCTCTCCTCCAATTAAACACTTTGGTGTGGATATTGCAAATCACAAACAAGATATACATGAGATTCTAATGAAGAATAAGAAAAATTAACAGACACATATTACTTTAATGGACAGGAAAGTTCAATCATGTTCAAATCCTACTAGCTCTTTCTCACTTCACTAAATCTTAAAGATTCAGTGCAATTTTGTAGTATTGGACGGTAACAGGCAAACCTGGTACACAAAGGCAGTAAGGAAATCTAGAATCTAAACTTGTGAAAATTTTACTCCAGTTGTACCATAGAGTTAAATGTGAAACAGAAAACCATAAATCCTCTTGAAGATGGGGAAAGAGCTAGTCTGAGAGACCTCAAATTTGGCAAACAGGCTTCTAGATAGAAGAGCAATGCACAGACTATGGAAACATTGGATAGTAAGCAATCAGGGCTTTCTTCTATTAGCTCAACCTGTAAGAGTCACAGATAAAAGAAAAAACAAGCCAGGAAATATCTTTGTAAGACAAATCTTTATACAGGTGCAGTATTTACAGTACAAAAATAACCATTCTGTTAACATAAATCAATTTTAAAAGTCAGCCTATTTAAAAATTTTTTCTCTAAATTTTTCATTCAGCAATGAAGATAAACAACAAATAAGTATCATAAACATCTATGTCATTGAATGATTGCAAATGAATCAATAAGGAATTCTTGCCTCCAGTTGTAATGACAGAAACGTACCATATTGATAAGCCTCATCCATTGCTGCTGACAAGCTGTTTTGTACAAACAAGCTCTTTGATACAGATCACCAAATTGATATTTTAGTATTAAGGTAGTTATAGCTTCCTTCCTAGTTGAGTTTTTTAGGTTTTGATAACCTATGCATAGCCTTACCATATGATTTTTGCAATCACAATCACTTCTGTCTACACAAATGAAGTACAACATATCTACATTAAAAAATATGTCCATGAGTATTGGGTGTAGCTTAGTCCAAAACTGGGAACAAATAATATGTCTGTCAGTAAGTAATTGAAAAAGGCAAACTAGGTTTTATTCTTTCCACAAAAGGCAAGGAGATGTATGGGACTTTAGAGGAAATTGCATAACATATGCTGAGGCCTGATCTCAATTTCTGGGATTAAAAAATTAAAACAAAGCATGAGAAAATGTGCAGCAGGAGCACTCTTCTTTTGAAAAATTCCACTTGTGCATTGAGAGCCATTAATATGCAAATAAAGCACGTGAAGATGAATAGGGAGAATTTTAATTTAATTGATCATACAGAATGTCATATATTTTTAAAAACACATGCTATTTATATACTATATAAGGTAAGAAAATAGATGTTTCTATTATGTTCAATTTTATATATTTTATTTTATACTTTATTTTCCTGATGACATGAACAGACCTGTAGCTTAGAGTTTTACAATGAATACAGGAGAAATAATGTATAGAAAATTCACTTAATATTTCTTCCTTCATTTCCTTGTTCCTCTGCACAATCAAACATTTTGGTAGGCCGACACATGCATGTGTAGAACACTTACATTTTATTTTATACTACTTCAGATGCCCATCTATGGAAAAAGCACAGTCTTTTCTAAAGTATAAATTAGCTAAACAAGAGTTTACTGGTAGCTAGACTGAAGATCCGGAGTTCTTGGACAACCCTCAGCAGAAAGATTACAAACTAGATGTCTTGCTTATGTGACGCAAATCAGAGCTACATCATGAAGAACCATGGTATTGCTCCATTCATGAAGCTTGGGAGACCTGAAAATGGGTAGTGAGTGCCTAGACATTTTCATTTATTACAAAAACATTTAGCAATCTAGACAAGCATCATTTCAATGATCGAATGTCCTCTACAAAGAGCATGTGGATTGTTGATAGCTATCAGCACTGTAAGCCAGCTTGTTTTCTAAATTCCAATGCCGTGTGTGTCTAATACCTAACTTCATTTCCTATTCTTAGTGGAAGAATTGTTGATGTTATTCTGCTGTCAGGGAAATATATATAATGAAAACTTAGGAGGAAATTTGTTCTGCTACTATAAACAGGAGAGCATTCTTATAGCAATGAGGAAGCCGATGTGTCTTCTCAGTCATTTCCTTCTTTTGGCTGTTATTGTTGCTATCCAATTTAGAAATCACTCAATGAAAAAGGCAGCAGTGGTCAGTAGGGTGTAATACAGAACCACTGGTTTCCTGTAGATGCTTTTTAAATGCATTTTTTTATTGTTTGAGAATTTCGTATATATGCATATAATATGATTTGATCAATTCCAGTCCCTACCACCTACTCCTCCTACTTCTCTACTGTTCATCCACCACATTTCCTTGACAATTTCAGGTATTCTTTCTTAATGTTATTTTTAACACTAATTAGTGGCTCATATATTTACATGATTGTAGGAGCATTTACTGAAGAATGAGTAGCCTCTCCCACATTGCGTCCCTGAGGAAAACTGTTTCTACCTCTTCCAGTAAGCCATCAGTGGCCACTAGCTCCTCAGATAGAGGTGGAATCTATTTTAAGCCACTTCTTATCGATGATAACTGAACAACTAATTCATATATAGTGATTGTTGTAATGATATAACGATGAACATCTTTTAGAATGGTAAGGCGGTGGTCGGAGGAAAGGACAAATCACGTTATATATTGTTCAATTGCCTTGTATTGTTTAAACTCACTAAGAAACTAACTCCAAGGGTTGGGGTACCTCTACCATGAATCGAATTTCAGAGTTAATCATAGTTCCCTCACAAGGTGTTTGTCACCACCCCTTTTCTGTGATGGACTGGGTCCTCTCTATTAACTGTGACAGCCAACTACAAGAAGAAAAAAACAGCCCATGAGAACCAACATCATATTCTTGAAAACAAAAGGTGAAACATTTTTAAAAGACATTACTATTGCTTTTCTCATAATATAAAATTGCCAGTAGTGAGAAAGAATAATTGGTAGTCAGACATGAGAAATTCATCCACACAGACAGAAGTAAGCTTCCTTAGCCAACCTCTGCTGAACATTTTAAACATCAGATTAGATGATATTTTGAAATCTGTCTATTGTCTATATCTTCATATTTATTGTTATACTTTTGCATGTTTTGTCCATAATAAACACACTGTTTCAAAAGCCAGAATACAAACATTATAGGCAATCATGGTTCAAGCATAAAGAAGTAAGCATTTTTTGTGTATGTGTGTGGTGGAGAAGTTCAAAATGATCTGTTAAAGTTATAATTTGTGATGGATGCTTCTGTCCTTCTTAAAATTGAGAACAAACTACTCATGGGAAGAAATACCGAGACAAACTGTGGAGTAGAGACTGAAGGAAAGGTCATCCAGAGGCTGCCCCACCTGTGGATCTATCCCATATACAGATACCAAACCTAGACACTATTGTGGATGCAGGGATGTGCTTGATGACTGGAGCCTGATACAGGTGTCTCCTGAAGGCTCTGCCAGAGCCTGACCAGTGCAGACGCAGATGCTTGCAGACCATTGGACTGAGCACGGAGTCCCCAGTGGAGGAGTTAGAGAAAGGACTGAAGGATCTGAAGGGGTTTGCAACCCCATAGGAAGAACAATAATATCAACCAACCAGACTCCCCAGAGCTCCCTGGGACTAAACCACCAACTAAAAAGTACAAATGAAGAGACCAATGGCTCCAGCTGCATATGTAGCAGAAGATGGCCTTGTTGGACATCTATGAGAGAAGATGACCTTGGTCCTGTGAAGGCTCAATGCCCCAGTGTAAGGGAATGCCAGGGCTGGAGGCAGGCATGGGTGGGTGGGTGGGGGAACATCCTCATAGAAGCAGGGGGAGGGGAGATGAGATAGGGGGTTTCGGGTGGGGGAACCAGGAAAAGGGATACCATTTGAAATGTAAACAAATAAAATATCCAATAAAAAGTTATAATTTGTGGACAGAGATATAAGAATGAAGAAAATATGCAATGCACTTGAAAGCAAGGACTCCCAAATAGAGGTTATCCGTCATAAACCCCTGTGATTGATGAAAGCACTTAATGTGCTTCAAAGTGTGAAAAATGAAATAGTGGAAGTCCTTGATTGACAGTGCAAAGTATCACAAAGGAAGTTGAATTAACAGTGGCTCTGGCATAAGAGTCCCTCATAGTCTACACATGAACAGTAGCGATAGAAGTTCATGCTTATCTTGATGTATAAGGAAATCATTGAAAGAACTAGCAGAAGCATCTGGAAGAACCTTTCATTTTATTTAAATCAATTTCTACTATTCAGTTGTAAGTGAATTAGAAGGATGTTTGTGTAAGAAATATTCAAAAATGAATAAATGCTTGTCTACATTGTTGTAGAACCTTAGAAAACAAAATTCTTTCTAAACCTACATTGCGAATTAAATCAATGTGATTTATGGATGGGTTTCATGCATGCATAGGAAAATGCTTTAAATACTATGTCATGTATTCAAGCACCTATAACATTTTTTAGTGTATATGTTTGTTCAGCATCTGATAGTCTTTTATTTTTATGGCTGTTGAAATGCTACCTAAAGACAGCAGCCTAAAGACAGCAGCCTAAAGACAGCAACCTAAAGACAGCACACTAAAGACAGCAGCCTAAAGTTCAACTGCTGTGTCTTTAAGAACTCAAACCCCTTTTGTTTTGAGAAAATCTTGGAGCTGTCCAGATTTTTCTATCCAGCATTTGCATTTTTTACTGAATAACTGCACAGTGTTTAGTTTCCTTTGGCTAGTGGAGACAAAAATTGAAAATTTAAAGCTGGGTCACAGAAGAGTGGTGTTTTTCCTCCAACAAAATATGCACAAATCTAATTTTGCTTTTGCAATTTCTATTTACTTCTGCCAACGGCACACTTCTCAGGAATAATGCTGTATATAAATCCCTTTATAATGCTGGTGCTTGAGGTAAGGATGTTCCAACCAGATAAGTAGCAGAAGGTGGTCTTGTCAGGAGATCGATGTGTTATAACAGATTTACACTGAATATGTAGTTGTGTTTGAGGGAGGGGATACAATCAGTGTATTTTATAGATAAAAAGAAATTTGTGGTCTAACCACTCTCAATTTTGCAGAAAAAGAAATTGAAGTTCACAATGAGTGAGTCAATTTCTCAAGGTCACTCTGCTAATTAGTGGCAGATGTGAAACTTGAACTCAAGCTTTCAGGTTGAGGTCACTATGCTTGTTCAACCTTGTTTGACCCAGCATGCATATGCATCTGACAGCTCCACCACTGTATCAGTGAGACCCTACTGAGAACATTCAGCTTCTGGCAAGATAGCTTCTTAATTGGAGTTATAAACCTGACTGTGAAGTGAAAATATATCTTCAAGTCTACAGGAGGCCTCTTCAGAGTTTAAGAATAAAAGATCAATCTGGGAAAGGTAAAACCAAAGGCATTTTCACCTTCTTTCCATGAACTAGCTGAAATTCCCTCTAGATTTTGAGCTCCTGCCTCTTTGACGCTGTAACTTTGGAATTTACAAAAATCAATCTTTTCTGCTTTATACACTGCCAAAGGGTTTTTAAAACAGGTGCTTGAAACACCATCATGTAAGATCATAGTACATGAATTCAATCTTGAAAGAAATCATGTTTCCATTCCTGTAATTAATTGTAAGTTTTTATCAATGACTCCCATTCTGAATCTTAGTTTAAATCTAAGATTCTTAGGTTTTAAGAATTTTTTGCCAGTTGAATATCCTGATCATTCCACAGGTTATGTCCATTTTGAAGTAGTTTATTCATTGACTATGGGTGGTCCAAAGATACGTGCTGAAGACTGAGTGTGTGGTATACTGAAATAAGGAGAAAGCAACATGATAATATGAGTTACAAATACAGTTACATTTCACTAGTGTTGTAACAAATCTAGATTTCTTGTTGATTTATGTGGAATATCTCAATGCCTGAAAGACTATGTAAACTTATCGCCTGTTCCTACTATCATATTTTATAGCCATTCTAGAGTCTTATTTGGGGTCAAGTGATTGCCCAGCTTTCTTCTATTTTCAAATTCTCAGTTTGTGGTTTCTTCTCCTTATCACTGTTGGCTTTGTAAAAGGTGGACGCATCTAAGATCTTTTTAATATTATCATCACATTTCTTCGCTTGAAGGTGACCGAGAATCAGGCTGAATATATTTTGACACCTCCTCATTTCTTCCAAGCTATTTTATAAAATTGAATTGAATTAATATATAAGAATTTACAAGCATAATTTTTGTTGGCATTTAATTTTTACCGCATAAAACAAAACAATTGATGGGTAAGAATCAGGGCTACTAAAAACTGAGCTCTTGAAATATGACCTTCCATATGTGCTCAAAGTATTATTTAATATAAATGTTGACTATTTCCATATATGTTGTAACTGATGAGATGATTCTCCTAAATTCCCTCTCAGGTCCACATATTATTCTATTGAACTTTTTAATTTTTTGATAAATTGTAATTTAGAACTATAGGAAGGATAATCCAGGGTATCTCTCCTACATTCCATTTATAGGTTCTCTTGTTAGCATCTTTCACCTTATAGTACTTCAGTCTGAATTAGCGAAGCTATCTTATGTTTCTCTAAATCTGATATATTGTTTTCATTCAAGTATTTATTTCCTTCAACAATGATTTTTACTTCTGAATATTAATTATTAGTCACTGTAATTCCTTAGATTATTCTTGTCTATGATAATTTCTCAGACTTTTCCTGAGCCTCATAAAAATCTTGGAGAAGTACTCTATACAATGCCTATCAATGGAAAATTGACAAATGCATTTCAGCAAATTAGATGTGGGTCATGTGGTTTTAGGAGAATGGTTATGGAGGTCAAGTGCTATTCTAACACAAGACAGAAAGATGAAAATTAATTGATGAAGAATTTCTTCATCAATTTGGCTTATATGGGATGACATTACAATTGATTCCATAAATAACATTGTGTATGAGTTTTCTATGCTGTAACTGATTAAATCCCATGTTTTATTGAGTATACTTTGAAAGATATCACTTTTTGTCACTGACACACATAGCAATGAATGTTGTCCTGACCTTTCTTATGAAAACTGTGTGTAAAATATTTTCAGTAAAGAAACCTGTAGAATCTATATCCAATGGATTGGTGCAGCTCCCAGATGAGGGATGGGGCCACCCACACTCCTCAGAATGGTTCCTGTCAAAAGGAAATACAGGGACAAAGAGTGGAGCAGAGACTGAAGAAAAGGTCATTCAGAGACTACCCAAATAGAGATCTATCCAATCTGCAGGCACCAAACCCAAACAATATTGTTGATGCCAAGAAGCACATGCTGATGGTAGCCTGGTATAGCAATCCCCTGAGAGGATCTGCCAGATCCTGACCCATATAAATGCGGATGTACACAGCCAGCCATCAGACTGATCAAAGGAACCCCAATGGAGGAGCTAGGGAAAGAACTAAAGGAGCTGAAGGGGATTGCAACACCATAGGAAGAACACCAATATCAATTATCCAGAACCCGCAGAGCTCCCAGGGACTAAAACACAAATCAAAGTGTACACATGGAGGGACCCACGACTCCAGCTGCATATATAGGAGAGGATTGCTTTATCTGGCATCAATGGGAGGAGTGGCCCTTGGTCCTATGGAGACTTTCTGCCCCAGCATAAGGGGATTCTAGGGTGATGGGGCACAAGTAGTTGGGTGGGTGGGAGAGCACCCTCATAGAAACAAGAGGAGGGGATCAATAGGGGGTTTGTGGAGGGTAAGCCAGGAAGAGATACAACATTTGAAATGTAAATAAATAAAATAAGTGATAAGGAAGGGAAAAGAAAAAGAAATTACATAATACTATTTCTCTTTGACACACATATGTATGTATATGTATATTGTGTGCATATATGCAAGCTTCCACAGGTAAAGATGTAAATTCATGTGTATGGACATGTATGTAGCATGCAGATCTCTGTGAGTCTGTGATCTGCCTGGAGTACATACCTAAATCCAATCCAGCTATGGCTGTATGATGAGAATCTAAGTAAAATTCAGCTAACTATCTAACTAACTAACTAACTAACTAACTAACTAAGTAACTAACTAACATTCTTGTCTCTTGTATATTGTCATTATGATTTCCAAGATAATCTGGATATTTCCTTTTTTAATTTTTTTGTCATTTTATTGGTGATTGATTAAAGAATCTGCACTGTAGGTGCCAAGTATGTTTGTTTCTAATGAGATGAACTGATTTACAGAAGCAGTTACTTTACAAAAAGTGAGGCATATGTATACATAAGAGCTTGGCTATCCACATATATTTAAATATTTCTGCATTTAAACATACGTCAGCAAGATTTTATACACAGTGTCCTTCTGTACTCAGCATCTTTAATATAATATACTTATAATTTATCTAAAGTATTTTTCTTTATTCAAAGTTTTCTTAACTGTTCTCTCCATTATTATTTTGAATTTGTCATCTCTCCTCAACTTTGGAAAATAGGTGATCACTATTCCTTGTTTCATTTTTCCGTTTGCCACTTATGTTTAGAAAGTTTCTATTAGTCCATCTTTTCCTCATTGAATCTCTGCTTGCTTGGCTTAAATTTTCTGTATCAGAAAAATTTATCATATCCTATATAGTTACTGTAGGTCCTAATATTTCTTTTTGATTATTTCTTATGTTTTCTATTTTTCTCTACTGAAATATAATTTATGTATTAGCTATTGTCCTTTTCTTTCTAAAAATTTTAAATATATTTATTATCACCATTTTAAATTTCTTCTCCATGTTCTTGCATGGCACTTCCAAAAGTTGCAAGAGAAAACTCACATATAACATTAAAATAGGGGCATGTAACATATGAATTCACTGCAGTTCAAAATACACCTTTATAACTAATTTATTAGTTAAAGTTTGATATATCTAACACACACACACATGTGTATGTGAGTGTTAAAATGTACATTTTTTTAAAAAGAAGAGATTATATATTAATCTTGAGAAAAGTTAAATTTATTTTTTTCATTATTTTCAAGCAATTAAAAGAGTCATATAAAATCTTCCAGTGGAACAGAAGTGATACCTTCATTAATAAAATTCTGGCCCTGAACACATAAGGAGCTGAGTTTGATTTTCTGGCACCCACCTAAAAAAAGAGTCCAGCATTACCACACGTGGAATGCTAGCTCTTGTTAGGCAGACATTCCTGAGTCTCACTGGCTAGATAACTCACCCAACAGTATGACTGAAAGAGTTTTCTTCAAAAATAAAAAGGAAAGGAATTGAGTAAGACATATAATTTCAACCTCTGGTCTTCACATATAGAAAGGGGGGCAGAGACAGAGAGATACACACATAGAGAGAAAGAGAGAGAGAGAAAGAGAGGGGGAAGAGAAGGATGGAGGGGGAGAGGCAGAGAGAGACAGATCAGAGAGAGACAGAGAGAAACAGAGACAAAGAAAGACACACAGAAAGAATGCTAGAGAGAGAAAGAGAGAGAGAGAGAGAGAGAGAGAGAGAGAGAGAGAGAACCTTTCCTCCACAACAAGATCTCTTCAACGTCTATTGTATATCAAATGTCTCCTCCAGTTCAGTATTTTGTAAGTAGACAAATAGTGTTCAGGCACTCCTGTTTACTATCTGCTCTTATTATATCAGATATGTGTCTATGTGCTGCTAAAAATTAGAGAAAGTGAAGCAACATATACTTGTCTAGATTTGTGTGATATTTTAACTAAAATATCGCTGGTGTGTGGCATTCACAAGTATATCTCCTTACCCAATACCCTTCTCACGAATGTGAGTCAGGAATAATAGAGATGGGAAAATAAGTGAGGATGCTTTGGCCCTTCTTAGAAGGTGGAACAAATACGGGAGGAAATACAGAGACAAAGTGTTGGGCAGAGACTGAATGAAAGGTATCCAGAGACTGCCCCTCCTGGGGATCCATCCCATATACATATATAGTCACCAAACACAGACACTATTGGGATGCCAAGATGTGCATGCTGACAGGAGCCTGATATAATTGTCTCCTGAGAGGCTTTGCCAGAGACTGACCAATACAGAGGCAGATGCTCACAACAAACCATTGGACTGAGCCTAGGGTCCCCAACGGTGGAGTTAGAGAAAGAACTGAAGGAAAAGAAGGGGTTTGTAACCCCATAGGAAGAACAACAATATCAACCAACCAGACACCCCCCCCCAAGATCTCCCATGGACTAAGCCACCAACCAAGAAGTACACATGGAGGGACCCATGGCTCCAGCTGCATATGTAGCAGAGGATGACCTTGTCAGGCATCAATGGGAGGAGAGGCCCTTGGTCTTGTGAAATCTCTATAGATGCCCTAATATAGAGGACTTCAAAGGTGGGGAGGCGGGAGTGAGTGGGTGGGTGGGTGGGGAAACACCCTCATATGGGAGTCAGGAGGAGGGAGAATGGGATAAGGGGTTCTGGGGGAGGCTGGGTAAGGAGATGACACTTGAAATGTAAATAAAGAAAATATCGTATCAAAAAAGAAAAGAAAAAAACACATTTCTGCAAAGTCATGGTAAACCTTTTTGATGAAGTGTTTTTACTGAAAAGGTATGCCCAATATACCATGACAATGAGTTTTTACCTTCATTGTGTGAGGACAGCCACAGAGGCTCTCTCTGAACTTTTCATTGACAACTGGGTGGTGGACAGCAGTGAGTATGTGAAGTCAATTGTCCCCATTAAGATTTTGTTCCTCAGATTATCTTTTTCAACTAATGTACATTCTAAATCTTGCTAGTTGTAATATTTTTCATAAAAATTGTTACTCTAGATATTTCGTTCTAAATCAAGAGGTGTCAGTTGTGATTTACTTGAATTTCTTAGGTCTCCTGATTTTGAAATGCATATGATAGTGCAATAAAATTCATTCACTTTCATGTAGCTTGAATACATCTTGTAAGAAGATGGATGCTATGACCATTATTTGATCTAACTCCAATCAGAAGTCATTAGATTACCAACATTAAATAAACACTTGATGTGATATATTTATATAAAAAATTTAATGAATATAAGACTAACATTGCCAGTTGTCTATGATAGCTCACACATGTAATCCCTGTGCTCAGAAGGCTAGGGAAAAACAAGGACAGGTTGAATCTGTTGGGAATTTATGCTAATTCTTCATGGCTTATTACCTATGAACAAAAGGTAAAGTGTCATTTTTAATTTTTTTGTTTTGTAATGCAAAAAGTAGAATGGATTACATTATGTATTGTCACTCACTCAATAAATATATACATCATTCTTTTTACAATAAAATGTCAAA
>JADRCH010000321.1:931740-943622 GCA_019843965.1 Rhynchomys soricoides | reverse complement strand
CCCCCCAGACCTCGGGCCTCCACATGTTCCTATCCCTCCCTCAGTATCTGTAGGGGGCTGCAATCCACCTTCCTCTGAAGAGACACCCAAGAACAAGGTGGCCTCATGGTTGAGCTGTAATAGTGTCAGTGAAGGTGGATTTGCTGACTCTGACAGCCGTTCCTCCTTCAAGACTAGTGAAGGTGGAGATGGCCGTGCTGGGGGAGGCCGGGGAGAGACTGAAAGGGCCTCTACCTCAGGATTGAGCTTCAAGGATGAAGGAGACAATAAGCAGCCTAAAAAAGAGGTGAGAAAACCGAGAGCAGCCCGACTCCCCTCCTTTAACTCCGCCCTGGAGGTATAAAGCTGTGCCTGGTGACAGCCATCCTAGCTGGCAGACTCCCAACAGTGTAAGGCATTACAAGGCAAGGGTCAGGGAATATGTGTCCATGTTGAAAGCAATGCCTTTTATAGCTGTGGTACAAACGAAGATTGAGACGGGGGCTCACCCCTTTCAAGACTCCATCTTAAATGCAAAGAAATAAAGAATTGATTCTAAGTATATAGAGTTTGCTGCTTTTTTTTAAAAATTGCTGTTTTTAGTTAGACAGGATCACAGTACACTCCAGGTGGCCTGAAATTTGCTATTGTGAATTGTATCTCTAATGTTGAAATATTCCCCAGTACAGGTAGTAAAGATGTTGGGTCTAGGAAGCATTGCCCACAGTGCTGCTCTCCGAGGCCCATTATTGGGAAAGTTTAAAGGCCCTTGCCAGGGGAGTATATTGTTGACTGTTATTATCAAGTAACAACGTGATTTCCCACATCACCACCTTTAGTGTGCCTCTTGCTGGCTTATGTGGTAATGTTGTCTTTGGAGATCTCCTGTTACCTTGGACCATGAAAGCATTTAACCTTTCCCTTGTTTTCCAGGACCCTGAAGACCGAAACAAGACGTCAGTGTAAGTGCTTGCTTTTTCATCCTTCTAAATCTGCCTCCTCTCAAGTGCATAAAAGAAGCTTAAGAAATGGGTGGGTCGGTGGGTGGGGGAATACCCCCATAGAGGCAGGGGAGGGGGGAGGAAATAGGGAGGTTCCAAAGGGGAGATCTGGAAAGGGGAAAACATTTGAAATGTAAATAAAGTAGAAAAAAAAAAGAAACCAAGTGAAATAAACATTTAAAGATGAAAAAAAAAAACCAAAAAACATATATGGTCCATTACTGTATCTCAATCTCATAAATAAAAGATTCTAGCTGCAAAAAAAAGAAGAAGCTTAAGAAACAGCCAGTAGCAACCTGACCCTCTCAATCTTTGGCCTTCCCATAGAGTTACTGAAGGCTGTCAGAATCATGGACACAATCCTCCCATGAAGTCTGAAGGGCTTCGCCGACCAGCTAGTAAAATTTCTATGCTCCAGAGCCAGCGAGTTGTGACTTCTACTCAGTCAAACCCTGATGTGAGTGACCTTATGCTTATCCTGCCTTCTGCTTTATTCAGTCCAAGTAAAGGGGCATACAGCAGTCCCTACTCAAGTCCTTGACGAGTGATCGTTAAGTCTCCTCTTTGGCTTTGACTTTGTGCTGTGCTCTCCAACATCTCATCATCCTACTATCACCATAGCCCCTTTCGCCAAATCATAGGCAAAAGCACTAACTTGAAGCCACCTTTCCATTAGCACCTTCCTTCTTCACACCCTTCTGTCGCCCCAGGATATCCTGACACTGTCCAGCAGCACAGAAAGTGAGGGGGAAAGTGGAACCAGCCGAAAGCCCACTGCTGGTCAGGCTTCAGCCACAGCCGTTGACAGTGATGACATCCAGACTATCTCTTCTGGTTCTGATGGTGATGACTTTGAGGACAAGAAGAACCTGTCAGGTAGTCTGAAAATGTTTGGATGTAGTAGGAAGGAACAGGAAAAGTAGGAAAAACACTTTGAAAAGAAGGAAATCATTCAGATTCTAAGAGTTGGACAGACTTCAGCTAAATTGTTAAACTGCCATGTGCCCTTCCTTTCTTCCCAGTACCCCTCCTTTTCTTCAGCTCCTTAGTTCAACATAACTATTCATGCTTTTAATAAAGTATGACAAAAAAGCTCAGCCTGGTGGCCCAACCTGTAGTCCAGCATCTGGGATGCTGAGACAGAGGGCTTGTGGGTTTGAGACTTCCTGAGTTCCATGAAACCTCATTTGAAACAGCGTGACTTATGGACTTCACTACCCCCAAGACAGAGTTTCTCCATGTAGCCCTGGTTGTTCTGACACTACCTATATAGACCAGGTTGGCCTTGAACTCAAGAGATCCGACTACTTCTGTCTACCAAGTGCTAAATGTGTGCACCAACCATACCTGGCTAGTGATTTAGGGCCTTAGCTAGCTTATTGCTATCCCTGAACTGCAATGGTTGGAATAAAAATGAGGAGAAATGGGGCGTGATGGTAGCATCTGTGATTCCAGCACTTGGGAGAAAGGGGCACAGGAGAATAAGTTTGGGACCAACCTGGCTTACGGTGAAGCTGGTAGAATATCTAGCTGGGAGTTGGATGATCCCTGACCACCACCCCATTCCCCCCCCCCTTTTTTTTTCTTTCTAGGACCAACAAAGCGCCAGGTGGCAGTCAAGTCAACCCGAGGCTTTGCTCTTAAATCAACCCATGGTATTGCCATTAAATCAACCAACATGGCTTCCGTGGACAAGGGGGAGAGTGCACCAGTTCGTAAGAACACACGCCAGTTCTATGATGGTGAAGAATCTTGCTACATCATTGATGCCAAACTTGAAGGCAACCTAGGCCGCTACCTCAATGTGAGACTTTGAATCAACTCTAGGTTTAGGCTTATGCCATTGCCCTCAAATTCCTAACTTGTTAAAGATACTGTATGAACCTACCTTTGCTTGTAAGTTGATCTCAACAAGTGAAGTAGCTTTCTTTGCAAACAGCACTGCTATAGTATATAAGGGGGTAGAGACCAGATACATATTTTTTTAAGTCTCACAAAGCCAGGTGCCTCCCTAGTTGAATGACTGTCATCTTTAAACTTACAGCACAGTTGCAGCCCCAACCTGTTTGTACAGAATGTTTTTGTGGATACCCACGATCTTCGCTTCCCTTGGGTGGCCTTCTTTGCCAGCAAGTAAGGGGGATAATGAGGAAGGGGCAAGTTCTGTGGAAATCGGGGTGAGGGGAGTACCTTACTCTGTGGTCAGACTTCACCTTGACCCTCTACACTCATCCTTTTTCCCACTTCAGGAGAATCCGGGCTGGAACAGAACTCACTTGGGACTACAACTACGAAGTGGGCAGTGTGGAAGGCAAGGAGCTGCTGTGCTGCTGTGGGGCCATTGAGTGCAGAGGGCGACTTCTTTAGAGGAAAACTCTTCCTCACTTTGAGAACCTGTGAACCATCCTTTCCCCCAGGAACTAGGTCTTCCTGAATGTTGAACTCTGACCCCCAAGTCTCTGATCTAGCTTCTCCCCAGCTCCTAGTAGATAGAAATGGGGATTCTAGATCAGGACTTTCCCAGTGTGGTGCTAAGGCACTAGGGTGGGTAGACATGACCACTCTAGCATCAGCCTAAGGTCCTTCTCTTCTGTATGTGTTCATGATTCACATGGGCTATGTATCTGCCATCTCTGGTTTGTATGGTTTCTTGAAAGTCTTCTAACAAGATGGTAAAATAGAGATTGTGGTTTGTCTTCTCTCAGTCTTGATCTTCCAGGGAGAGTCATTTCCCAGTGGGAAAATATCATTAGTTTATACCTCAATTTTATTTGCCCTGTGTAATTTTTAACAAAAAATGTTACATAACCACGAGGGAGGCCTGAGAAAACTAACGCCGTTCTCAAGTCTCAATAGTCTGACACAGTCATGTTTTATTTAACCTTTAATATACTTTAAAAAAAATTAACAGTACATTTTGGTCTGAAATGGTCCCTTGCCGAAATGGCAGGTCCTAGCTGTAGTTCTGGCTTTACAACTGAAACCCCAAATGTTCAATAAATAATAGAACTAGTTGTCCTACTCCACACCAGTCTGTCTTAGCTGAAGGGAGGGGGGAAGGGAGGCAGTGAAATCCTAGGAGCCATGGTCCCTGGGGTAGGGTGAGGGCATGTACACCCTTCTTCACTCGGTTGACTTGTATTTAAGGAAGAGAAAAAGTTAAAAGTAGCTCAGCTTTCATTTTTGGCCTGAGCTAGGGAGCTTAGAAAGGTGGAACCTTGGTCCAGCTTTGGCAGAATAAGGCCCAGAAAAGGGACAGTAAGGCACACCCTGGCTTGAAGTCAGGGAGTCAAACTAGCTCCAAATTCTTAGGAACGAGGAATGTGAGTTATGACTCCAACCCTCAAGAGCTGAAGGGTTATTAGCAAGAGAAAGGGTAGCTTGGAAGGTAGAGAGGGAAATAAAACCATCCTGTCTCTCAACAGGATGTAGCCAAGCCTCCTTTCTACCTGGAGA
Organism: Rhynchomys soricoides; assembly: GCA_019843965.1. NCBI lineage: Eukaryota > Metazoa > Chordata > Mammalia > Rodentia > Muridae > Rhynchomys > Rhynchomys soricoides. The sequence goes on along the minus strand of JADRCH010000321.1, from coordinate 939,186 downwards.
GAGGCTGCTTAGAGTCTGGTTTAAAGGCAATTGGGTGAAAGAAGGGAGAAAGGTCAGTGTTAGACTCCTGCTCATATCCTTTCTCCCCAGAGCTCAAGTGCCCCTAAAGGGAAGCTTGGCTACTTTCTTGGCCTCGTGTATTAATGTGGGAGGCAGCTAGGACAATAGCTCAGTCATTCTTAGGATGACTGTTATTGAGGATGGGGTGGCCATTAGCTAGGAGCCGGCTCTTTGCTCCTGCCCCAGCTGCAGCCTCCTCCCCCTCTGAACTCTCTGTTTCTTCTCTGTCACTGCGTTCATCTTCTACCAGCTGTGAAAAGGACAAAAAGGGTTATGTATCTTCAGTAGCCAAGGCCTGCCTCTAAGTTTCCTGTTAACCCCAAACCCTCATACTTTTTAAGAGAGTTGCAGCATGACAAGGAATCTGAGTTAACAGGGTGAGAGAAGTGAGACCTACAAAAGGGGGTGGGCCCTCCTCACCTTTCCAGTTAAGAACTTGTGGGCCATTCGCAGAATGAAGTAGGCCCAGAAGATATGGAGCATCTGTAGCACTGCCATCATGGAATTGAAGAAGTAATAGCCAAAGAAAGCAGGGTACAGCTCCAGTGGGTAGATCACTGTGCAGCGTAGGATCCTGAGGATTTAGGGCAAGTTGTAAACATGGCCGTGGGTGAGAGCTTGAGGTAGGTGATAAAGGCCTGAGCCTGAGCACCTACTCACCAGAAGGGCATGATGATCAGCCGAGTGATGATGAAGACAATGGCGAACACAACGAAGAGGTTGTTGCAGGCGTTTTTCCATCCCGCATAGTTAAACATCTTGGCAGACTGTGAAACAAGCCCGTCTATTATCATGGACTCTTGACTCCCATAGACATGAACATGTGTATGTGGTTAGCAGCACTGACAACACCCTCTCGATCCCCTGGAAGGTGAGGGACAAGGGGACCTGCACTGGGGCCTCTACTGTGAGGAAGCCTAACCTCCAGCAGGTAGTCAGAAGAGTCATGCAGAGCCATGATGAGGGTCCCTGCTCGGACATAATTGGCAAACCAGGAGAAGCAGAGGAGAATGATGGTGGCCACGTGGTGGATGATCTGTTCCTTAAAATCCTGCAGAAAAGAGACTCCAAGGAACTCTCCCCTGTTCCATTGTTCCTTCTTCCTCCCCCTCAACTTTTGCTCCCCACATTCAACCCAGCAGCTCTGCCCAGATCCTCAAGAAGTCAAAGGGGAGGCTTTTCATCCCAGGACCTCTTCAGGCCTCTTTACCCACCTTTCGCTTGACGTCAGAGGCAATGCTGAAGAGCAGGGACCAGTAGAAGGAAAGTTCAATCATGTAGTACCAATACTGAGAAGGGATGATGCTCTGGGAGAGAAGAGGGGTAAGGGACCCCACAACAATTAGACCTAAGGGGCACACCTCTAAACTCATAACCTCTAGCCCCTCAAGATAGTCCTCATGATTGTCCTCTGCCTGGACTCAGGAAACCCTTAATAAGGGCATGCCACAGAATACTACATAAGGGGTTTCGCATACCTGTATGGGATATCCCTCCCAAACTTTGCTCAAGTCATAGAACCAGGGTTTCTGCAAAGACAGAGATTAAAAGAAGGACTCACATCCTATGGCTTTACTCCCATCTTAAAGAATGTGCTCCCACTTCCCAGTACTCACATCCACAATGACAGCCATGCCAGCAACAAAGGCAATCAGGTAATATGTGAATCTCCAGCTGCAATAGGAAGCCAGGTGGGAGTGTCAGTTTCCCACTGCCCCCAAACACCCTGTCAATGGTACCCTCACCTCTTCTGCATACCACAGCTCTTTCCTCCCAGCAAGAGAAAACACAACTGTGCCACCCCAGCTTCACTTGCCCCAACTTCCCCTACCTGGCTTCTCGGAACTTCTTGAGAAGACTGGGCCTGTCCTGGTTTCTGCGGCGGCGGAACCAGCGTTCAACCTGGCGTCCAGAGAGCCCACTCTGCCGAGACAAAAGGTCTACCTCCACCTAGGCATAGTGAGACCATTATATTCAGCCCTCAGAGCAGCAGTGCCCCCCATTCTACTCAACCTCTCCCCATGATAACCTCAGTCAGATCCACCTCCTGCCAAGTCCTCGTCTTCCAAAGCAAGCATTCAAACTCTGACCCACCCAAACTCAGCAACTCCCAGAGTCATCTGCAGCTCATACCTGCTTGGGCTGCTTGCCGCTGGTCAGGTAGAAATGCTCTAAGATGGCATTGTAAGGTGCCCGCAGTCGGGTTTTCTCCTTAACATTCAGGAGGGCAGCCAGGGGTGTAGCCACATAACTAGGTAAGGGACATGAGAGAGAGGTGTCTGGCTCCTTTGGAGCACTCCTAACCCCTAAATGGGACAGAGAAAGTACTGCAAGACTTAATTCTGGGCCTCAGTTTCCCAAGTTCCCTGGCAACCACCTTTCCTCTAGCCTCCTGGGCTACCCACAGCTGACAAAGCTGCCTATGTTCACTATTGACCAGGCGAGGAGGCGGGTGCAGGATGAGAACAAATAACCATTGAAGGAAAAGCCTGGGGGTGCTGAGCCCTCGGGAAGACAATGGTGCCCTGGGGGGAGGGGGAACATGGGTAGGGACCTGGGTGGCCAGAACACCAATGTCCAGAGACCAACATGAAGCCTGACAGATTGGCTGACAATCAGGGGAGGTTTGAGGGCATGCTCACAGCTCGAAGAAGTATCGAATGATGAGAAAGAGCAGGGCCAGGGGTAGTGTGATGTAGAGGTCTGAGGCTTTGGCATAGACACGTCCATCTTTGTCTTCTAGATCAGCCCAAGTTAAGTTCACAGGCAGCCACAGTCGTTCCCACCAGAAGTAGTCATACAAGGTCTGGAGCATCCTAGGTGAAGAAGGGAAAAGTCAGAAGGCCAAGTTCGAGCACTCTGCAGGCAAGAGAAGGAATGAACACTCCTGACTGTCAGAAGAAATGGGACAGTGACTCTGGCTCTGGCTATATGACCTTGGAATGAATTGGTTGGCTTAAGTGAGCTGGTGTCCTCTTCTATCATAGGACATCAATGGCTTTCAAGTTCAGCATTTATTTACAGTTTGATGCAATCTTAGGTGATGCTGACACCACTCAGGCCTGATTCCCTACAATAAGGAAAAAAAAAAAGCAGCACTCCTTTCTTATCAGTCTTATCTTTTGGATCTCAACCTGGAGGACAAGCAAAACCCAGTCTGATAAGCTGTAGTCAACAATCAGGAAAGTTAATCAGGGAGAGTGAGCAGAAGGTGCATGCCTTTAAGCCCAGCACTCAGGAGGCAGAGGCAGGAGGATTCATACAGCAAGTTCCAGGCCAGCCAGGGCTACAGAGTAAGTCCGTTAGTTTGTACAATAGATTATGTCTGGTGTGGTGACAAGTCTGTAATTTCAGCACTTGAGCTGCTGAAGCAGTAGGATCATAAGTTTGAGACCAAGCTGAACTGCATAAGCTGTCAGGAGGAGTAGGAGGAGGAAGAGAAGACAGCTCAGTTTTAAATGAGACAAAGCACAGTGAGCATCAAACACCTGCACACAGACTGCGTTCCACACCAAGTCATTTAGAGTCTACACGGGAGGCAGAGAATGATCTGCAAACCTCTGTTCAGAAAGGATGTGAGGAATAATTTGAGCCAGCCTGGTCTACAAAGGAAAAGCAAGTTCCAGGACAGCGAGGGCTACAGAGAAACCCTGCCTTGAAAAATCAAGAAAGAAAGAAAAGGAGAGAGGGAGGGAAAAAGAAAAGAGGTCAGGTACAGGTACAGATACAGAGTCAGGACTGGGGACGGGGAATCCGAGCAGCAAACCAAGACATTTGGTAACACTGAGCTATTCGTCCACACTCCTTCTTCTTTGAGATGGCACTTATGTTCCACAGCTTGGTCTCAAACTCATGATCTTAGTGCCCCAGCAGCTCAAGTGCTGAAATTACAGACTCATCACTACACCTGACATAACCTATCTAAGGCTTGTCCAGAACGTAAAACCTGCCTGCAAGGGAACCAGCCAACATCCTCAAGCCAGGAAAAAGCTGCTGTCTTCAACTTCCCTTCTTCCCTCCACAGAAAGAACAATGTTGCATTGACCACGGGAACCTAGATGAGGCAGGGAATGGGCTTTGGCAGCTGCCCAGGGTTCAGAAGCAACCTTCAGGTGTCCCCGAAGGTTCAGTCATCAGCACAATGCCTGGAAATCCTAAGACTTGCCGAGTAGGAGTGTAAGATGTCCTCCAGGTCATGAATAGGGAGGTGAGGTGGCAGCATGCAGACTGACCTAGAGATTATGAGCTGTGACAGAATGGTCTCCCAGGTGGAGAGGAATGGAGCAGCAGCCTGTGGACCAGTGTGAGGCACTGATTGTGGTGCTGCTGAAGGAGGTGGAGCCCTCAGCACACAGCTGAGCTAGGCAAGTCCTAGGTCTGGTTGGCTCTTTCAACAGCCCCGCCTCCACCCTCCACAGAAGCACTTGCGAAATCCCTCTCAGCGGGTCACAGGTCAGTCAGTATTCCAGCCCAAGGACTTTACTCTCATGCCCCCACTCCTGGTCACTGCTTTTTGGATGAACCAAGCTGTGGTACATAAGTGCCATCTCAAAGAAGAAGGAGTGTGGACGAATAGCTCAGTGTTACCAAATGTCTTGGTTTGCTGCTCGGATTCCCCGTCCCCAGTCCTGACTCTGTACCTGTACCTGTACCTGACCTCTTTTCTTTTTCTCTCCCTCTCTCCCTTTCTTTCTTTCTTGATTTTTCAAGGCAGAGTTTCTCTGTAGCCCTCGCTGTCCTGGAACTTGCTTTTCCTTGGATAGACAATAGAGGATTCTCAGCAGCACATGTGGCAAACACGTCCCAAGTATACATTCCAGGTCCCAACGTGGAAAGCACTATCCCTTCCCTCCACCTCAACCTGAATATTTGTTGAAGAGTGGAAACCTCTGCAAAGAACAAAATTCACTGTAACTGCCCACACAAGCACACTTCCAAAGGACAGAATTCAGTGTAACTACCCACACAAGCACACTTTCTTCCTAGAGAAAAGGAGAAACCAAACAGGGAAGGGAAGAAGGCCAACTGAAAAAGCAATTTGGATTCCCCACCTCTTCCTTCCTACCTTCTGGGTTAACTCGATAGTAGGTCGCCTGGCTACTGTGTTTCTTAGTGCCTACCTTTCCCTCCAATCAGACCTAAAATCAAGCATGCAGGCGATCCTAGCCTTGGACCGTCTACATGCCATCCCATTACTAGGATGTTTTTCTTGATAGAACCCTTTGAGGGTTAACGATTCAGAGAGCTAGCTAAGGGCCCAGAGAGTGGGTGGAGCCTCCTGGGCTCCAGCAGCATAGGAATGTCTAGTGCCTTTCTTATCCCTACAAAGGTAAGGAGCTAGAGGAAGGGGGCTGTGTAGCCCACATGGGCATCACACCTATCTCAACCCCAAAGGCAGTCCCTGGGAAGTGGAAACTGCTGGGGGCCTACACACTGTGCTTCAAGCTTGCTTTACTGTTCTGAGCACAGCAGAGAAGCTGCACCAGATGCAGCAGAGTCAGGACTTTTAACTCAACAAGAGGAGAAGGCACTAGGGTTTCCAGTCAGCCTTACACACCTCCACAGATCCAGTCTGTTCCCTGCTGTGCCCCTGGTGGCTACTTGGCACCAGTACACCAGACAAAGCATTCCATCAACAAGAAATCAGGACAAGAGAGGGCAGACAACCAGCCCCTAAGGGCTCTAACACAAACAGAAGTAATTTCTGGAGCCCTTCCCTTCAGATCTCTGGGAAGACCGGCCCACTCCAGACCTCACAGTGCTTAGAACACCCTGACAGCTGAGGCTGGCAACTCACTTAAGTGAGATCTGGTTTGGATACCAAGAGTGCGTCTTAGGCACTGGATCTCCCAAGCTCAGGCTAAAAAGTAATGTCACCCACCTGCAGGTAGCCAACTAGCTTAAGGGCCTCTGGGTCTGTAATTAGCAAGTTACCACCCAGAGCTGGCCCCACACACTTCCCATAACGGTATAGGAATGGTAGCCCTTTGGGGCCGGGACAGACACTCAAGAGTGTACTCCTTCCTGTTTCCCGTTAGGCACATGGACGCTCTGACCTCCCTCCTGAGATGGGCACAAGGGGCTCAGAAACAGCGGCAGAGGCGGCGGCGGCCGCAGTAGCAGCAACAGCAGCAGGGGCGCCACCGCTCGTCCTCGGCCTCCACACTCAGGCCCCAGGTCGCACGCGGACCCCCAGGGGCTTCTAGCACCAAAGGTCCGCTACTGCTCCACTCCCAACAAAGCCTGAGCGAGCGCCCGGCTCCAGCCCCTACCTGTTGCCCCGCAGGCCTTCTCCGGCCCGAGGCCCCAGCCGGGCCCGGAGCGCCCGCTCCCGCAGCGCTCGGCCCGCCCTCCGGCAGGGTGGCCGCCATGAGCCGGTGGAGGCCCCGCTCCCTCCGAGCTGCGCCCTGAGCTCCCGCGCCCGCCGCCGCCCCGCCACTCCCGCGGCCCCGCGCACAGACTCACTCGGCGGCCAGTGCTGAGCTGACCGGCCCGGGCGCCGCTGCTCCGTGTCCCACTTCTAGCGCCCGGCCAGTGCGCACTGACTGGGCCCGGTCCTCTCCTCCCCCTTCCGCCGCCCGGGGCTCCCTCCCTCCTTCCTCCTTTGCCCGCCGAGCCCCGGCGAGCTAGGCCGAGCCCAGTCGCCGAGCTGAGCTGGGCGTGGGTCGCGGCCGGGCGGAGCCCGGTCCCCGGAACCCTGCGCTGCGCCCCAACGGGGCGGGTGGCGCGTGATCTTCATGGCTCCTGGGTCCCTGGGTGGCACGGTTGCTGCCCACCGGGACATTGGTCAGGGACCCCCCTGGTGCCTGAGCCCAACGCGGCTCAGAGCCGGCTGCCTCTGCCCAACCCCGCGGCCCTGGTGTGGTCGGCGACCTCAACCCGGCCTTCAGCCCTTGGTTCACCCCCGGGTTGGTTGCCACAATTCCCGCGTCCGACCACACTGGGCGGCAGAGGAAGGGTGCACCCAGAGAAAGCCCTGCACAGACTCCGATACTCCCCACGGTGAGATCCATAGTCCCCCCCCAGCCCTGCTGTTTGGAGCCTGAACAGAGCTACTCTCAACCTTCTGTAACACGTACTCCAGTCTCCAGGCTACACTATGGTTAGCCGTGATCAATTTCGTATTAGAACCTGTTTTCCCTTAAATAGTCCCATAAAATCCATGCTTCAAGAAGAGAGCAGCAGGTGGGAGAGATGGCTCAGCGGTTAAGAACACCGACTGTTGTTCCAGAGGTCCTGAATTCAATTCCTAGCATCAATTCCTAGCAACCACATGGTCGCTTATACACTCTTCTGGTGTGTCTGAAGACAGCTACATTGTACTCATATACATTAATGTGAGAGAGAGAGAGAGAGAGAGAGAGAGAGAGAGAGAGAGAGAGAGAG